>OMKL01086944.1:0-10481 GCA_900302295.1 Parasudis fraserbrunneri | reverse complement strand
GGTTTCATTTAGATAATTGATGGGCCAAACCATATGACCGCCAGATCCAATCAAATTTTGGAAAAAACACATGGTAAACAGGAAATGATTCATTACTTGAGAATGCACTGTCCGATTTTCACCAAACTTGACAAATATGTTTGCCTTACAATAGCAAGAAGGCCTGTGAAGAAGTTCCACGTCATCTTGCCCCATGGTGGCGCTATTCTCATAAAACTAAAAATATTAACTACTTCTCAACGGCTTCTATTAGGGGCATGGTCAAAAGGTGGATTGAGAATTCGGGCCGTTCGGAGATATACACATTACTAGTTAAAGTGATGCTGTGTGGCAGAAAATCTACGTTTAGTGAGTGTAATTCTGTGACATTGTATGATTTACAACTCCCCTCTGGCATGTCTAACTAGTTGTTACTTAGAATTACATTGTGTCTTATCTCCGGTGCAACGCTTTTATGTTAGTAATGCATAAATCACAACTTATGTAATAACTTAGTATACGTTTGAACTTACACATCGCTGGTGCAACAGGCTGTGGGTCATTCAACATATGCAACAGACAACTCCATAGGCTCTATCAATCCATAGTGACCAGCGTGCTCTGTGTGCAACTGTGTGTTGGGGAGGTACCACCAAAACAGGGGAGGCTGGCAGGCTTAACAAACTGATCAACAGCTCCATCTTTGATGGCAAAGTCCGGACACTGGAGGTCCAATCTCACCTCCATCATGAAGAATGTCCCCCACACTCTCTATGGTGAGCTCTTCCCTCCAAGGAGTGTCAAGGACCATTTCATGCCGAGGTGAAAAGGCAACATTTGTGAATGCAGATGAAAACAAATCAAATGCCATTACAATTGTCCCTAAAAAATAACATCTAAACCTAAGAAATGTAATTTACAATTCAGCTTCCAAACGCTACATCACTACTGAAATGTTTCTAGATGTGTTAGAAATGGTTTCTTCTTCGACAACAATCAAATAATGATTATGCTAACATAACACGCTAAAATACGACAGTCAAGTCTTGCTGAGGTTTGCAGGGCTAAACAACGAGGACTAGTGGTCTTCGGGTCTTCCCGAACCCCAGAATAACCGTGGTTCCGACTGGGACCCAGAGGGTTCTCAGGGCATTTCATAATAATATCCAGCCGGTCCGGTTTGGGTTCGGTAGTCTTTGCCCCAGGCGTCAGATTTCTGACATTTAAATGTTGGGTCTGCCAGTGCCCACAATAGACCCGTGAATTATTCTATCTGACCACTCCTGGGAAAGAACGGATTCTGGTCTTTTAGGGTCTGAGTCTATCTGACAGCTCCAGGGGCCAAACGGTTCCGGGTCCACTGTTTCCCGGGTCTTTGTGGGTCCGGTTCTGTTTTTCCCAAAAATAAATGGGTCTGGCTCAGTTCTGGGTAGTACATTTCCGGGTCTTTTAGGGTCTGGGCACGATTTTTTTGACCTGTGAAGACCTCTAATATACAGTATGCATCGTGTTAAGTAGACCATACGCACCATGGGGTAAACCAAACAGGTATTCTCGGTATTTTCAATTCAATCACCTTTAAACTTCACACTGTATGATAGGCTTAACAGCACATGGCTACTTTGCACAGTTAATCAACCTGTAAGAAGCATAGTGCTAAAGAAGACAAGAGCACACACATATTGACTAAACTGTCCTGAGGCACAGAATTAACATGAGAATTCTCAAAATAGGTGCCATTCCCCTTTAACAACCAGTCGTTCCAGTCTCTGGTAATTGTATTACAGTGCAGCTGAAAAAAGCCTTTACAACAGGATTGTGTTAATTTTCTCATGATGAAATTAAACTCATTTCAAATGAATTATCAGGACAGCTCAATGACCGAGTCTCGAACTCTCTCACACTAAACTATGGTGAATCAGCTACGAGCAGGCACCAACCTAGCCCCCCTGTGACTTTCTGTATGGACCCTGTTTTCGCCAATGTCATCTTGTAGGCACGTGCACATCTTTTAGGGTGAGACTACAGGTAACCCTACATTCCGGAGGGTAGGCGAAGGTGACCGAATGTACAGAGAGGTCGTCATACGTCACATGGTTTCATCCAGACTGTCCCTGGAGACTTCCATGAAACCATATTGCACGCACACCCCTAAACGTCATCACTGTTTAAAAACAAAGTCTATTGCATACATAAAGTCTATCACACAAAACTGGATAGACAGACACAAGTGGCAACTTAAACAGAGAATCTGTAATGTCGTCAAACAGCGACCTATAGGCAAAAGATGACAACATGGTACTGCGCTTTGTTTACAGTTTTTTTTTTGTCTGGTGGTACTATTGTATCCCAATCCTTTGCAGATGCAGATCAAGTCACATTAGGAGCTAGAACAATTTTAGCCTGTTGTTAGTGTGTGAAGAATTACAACCAACCAGTCAATAGGTGCCATGTTTACTACATAACAGAACTTACTGAAGGTGCATTTCTGAACCCTTTGACTGCCTGGAAGATCCCTCCCCCAATGGCCCCCATGGTGAAGGCACCCCCACAATCATCCACAATCCTCCATGGGCTGAAAGAACAACACAGACAATGATTAGCTGGAGTGTCATTAGCTTAACAGTGGACATCCATTTAAAGTAGAACTTGTATGTTAAATAGATTTCCCAAAATGACATAACATATTAACAGTGCTTCTTGAGTTGCATGTAAATGGTCTTTCTGCTGTATACTTTCCGCTCACTCTGCTACCACCACAAATAACCTAAAATAGGAACATGACCAAAGCTCTCCCAAAGCTATTCAGGGGACATATCCTGTAGCATTTTTTAACACTGACCCAAGGAAAGCTCATTTTGATACAAGCCCTCTCTTACAGCAAACCTGCAGAGTAGATAAAAGCAGCCTAACAATAACTTGTCAAAGCCTGATCCTAGTTTAAAGCCATACTAACTAGCTGCAGCCGGTGTCGAATAGGCAGGCCATTGCTGATATGAATATGAGACATGTCATCTTTGAGTACATCTGTCAAAATAGTTTCACTCGACATCGACCCCGGCACAATCATGTTACTAACTAATTCATTTAGGTAGTAGGTAGTAAATTAATAATCAGCCGGCCACCACAGAGGCAGCTGACTAGCTTAGTTAGCATAAGCCACCAGGCTAAGTTAACATAGCTTATTTTAACATAAATCTGTAGAATGCGTGACCCATTCATCAATGTGTCGAGATATAACTGTGAAAATATAACTGGATATGATAAATAAAGTCGACTTAATGACTGTCAAAGGAACAGGTAAGATAATTGCAAGCACCAAACAAGCCGACAAGGTCACTAACGCTACAACGTGAGTTAGCAACGAAGGACATCATGCCATGGCTAGCGCACACCGCTAGATAAGGTTAGCTATTTAGCCGCTAACGTTAGGTGGATTTGAAGGATTCGGGAAACGCTACAAGTTGGATTTCGCAAATAATCAAATTTACCAATCAATTCAATAAACGTAAACAAGCGGACTGAACTGACTGAAGCGACAAAGCTAATAAATATTCTATTTTTCCCGCTACGACTCACCAGGGTTCCCTTGCATATTCCTCCATTTTGTTCTTATAATGTTCCCTCTGACGCAATCGCTGTCAGTGTCAACAACCTGACGTAAAACGAAGAAAAACGTGTTTTCTTAAAGGGGAACACCATCCAAATTAAGAATTCCAATGTCATTTCCATGTCCTACTCGGACAGATCAGTCAATATTTGTTAGCTACTTTTTCCCAAAGCCAGAAATCAGAGAAGACTCAAACTTGTGATGTCATCAGGTATAAAGTGTGAAGTTGCTCCACTGACAATGAATGGGAAACTGATTTTGTGGGCACACATAATGTACGTTTCCTCTTCTTTTTTTTCTTCTTTTTTCCAAAACGAGCTTTATTCTATAGTAGTGTTCTTAGCACTGAAAAAGTAAGAATGCATTTACACAGAATATTCCCTGGCTGTTATAGATGTTATCTATAACATCTTTCCCAATTAATTGTCTATGGAGCAGCTTCAGACTTTATATCTGATGATGTCACAAATATGAGTTTTAGCACTCTAGTTTATGGATTTGGGAAAGAGTTCATATTTTCTAATATTTTTGGACAGTCTTAGACCATATGAATAATCTATTAATTTAAATTGTGCGTTCCCTTTAAAGGTGCGTTCCAAACTGATCTCTCCAGTGTGCTCTATTCAACCAGTTATTATTCATCAAATCTTAAAAACAACAAAAGGATCTTTGTTCATCATGTGTTTTGAATTAGCAGTATATCAGATATTGCTATACCATGTGCTGTCAACCCATACATTTGGCTAGGCCTATTAAAGTGTATTGGGTTTGAGAATGTAATGTCATTAGGCCGGACATCACCAAGAGCTGAGAAGATTTTGCACCACGGGCCCCAGATAGGCAGGATTTCATTTTTAGAAATTATGCAGATAGAACAGAATTGCATTTATCTATATAGGGCACTGTAGATAGGAAGATAGGCCTAACAGCAGAAAAAGCCATTACCTGATTATCTTGTGCTAACTTATCTAGTAGGCCTAAATGGTTATATCAAATCATTGATTTTGCAAAGGGCTCCCAATATTCCATTCCCATATTTGAGGACCACATCTAGGGAGCCTGCTACAGAGACCGAGAGGCCTACACCCTGAAGTTGTTTTGTGGAATCTTGAAGGGGTAAATATATCATAATGCATTTGGTTGTGATATGATTTCCTAGAAGCATACTTTGAAGAGACAATAATTTGTTTCCCAGCAACTATTGTTTAAATCAAAAGCCATAAAAAGATGCAAGCTCATAAACAAGCTGTTATTTATAAATCCCTAAGCTATTTTGTAGAACAAATGGTTCCCTCAACTTTTATCTCCGTAGAGAACAGAGAAACTATAAACTATAAAAACTATAAAACAAGAGGTTAGGCACATAAACACAGCAGAAACCAAACTACAGACCACAGGGCATTTTAATACCCAACATTCTGGTTAATAGATTACCATGTGATGTTCACAAAGCCACTATCTGCACATCATTTTGGAAATAGAATACAGTGGCTGTGCATTCTCTTACTGATATCAAGTTCTCCTCATATTCCCACTGATAGTATTGCACCAACAACCAACAATCTCTACACTACAACAATCTCTCAAATTCCTTCCCCTCTTTTTATCCATCTGACACCAGTGTTGCTGGTCAGAGGGGCTATAGCCGACCAACAGACAGACCGCTGGCCGGCAGCCCATTATTAGAAACTGGAAAGGAATGAATTGCAGTGCAAGTCTTCATTGAGAAATGACCAAATATAGGCATTTCATGGATGCGGAGGCTGAGGCAGGCCAATGGAGACATAAACTGGCTTGTTGCTATTTCACTCACTCTCTCAACCCCCAGTATGCTGGCTGGCTGGCTGGCTGGCTGGATGGCTGGCTGACTAGTGGTCTGGCTGCCTGGTTAGCTGGCTGAGGGAGTGGTACCCGACTTTTCCTACAGCCTTGGACATGGCGTGCAGGGCAGCCATTCCTTAGGCTGTAGCAGAAAGTCCTGCAGTACTGTACCCCTTTGTTGGTTGCATAAAAAAAGATGATGGAGTAGCCTAAATCTGCACAGAGACTCAGGTAAAAAGGTTACTTCCCATTTAGCATTGTGAAGCCGAGCCGGCACTGTTCACACATTTATTTCATTTCTGTTGTGTTCTTCAGTGCTCAGTGTTTGTACACAGACATTATCAACATTATATCTAGGGCTTGGCATGAGACAGAATTGTTAATTCTCTTCTGAATCACCCTCCAGCCCCAAGATTTGCGTAGGTTCACTGATTATTCAAGGTCAAAGATAAAAGTGATGGTACATGTTTCAAACATTTCATCAACATCATGAATAAATAAAGATTTCACGTAACTGCAAAATGATGTCATCAAGATGAAGTTAGACATGATATGTGATCTTGGATTAACACATCTTTAAAACAAGAGAAGGATATTGCTCATGTAATAACTTATTACATTTTCATATTGCTTTTGGCTGTGAATACGTATCTATTTATGGCTCTGCACATACTGTACATATGCTGTCACAGCAACAACTCAGTCTGGCATGGAATGTAGCCCACATAATGGAAATAATTGTGAACAGCATTAAGTTACGCAAAACCAAATACAAGGAAACTAAAGTGAATGACTGTTTAATTCAAATGAACACAGGAATATACCTTGTTACCAGATTGCTAAAGCTTATAGACTTTACTTTCAGACCATTCCCTTTAGTTTTACATACTTGCCATTATCACTGTGGCATTATTTGCTCAAGTTTTATAATGTTACACTTGCCATTGCAAACATACCAGTATTTTTATTGAAGGCATACAGGCTCTGTAAGTAAGGCTTGTGTAATCATGACAAAAACCTTCATTACATATAAGAACAGTCATCAGCAGAGTGCCACTCTGAACATTTTTATCACATTAGAATAGTTTAGAAATGACATTCACTGAAAAGTATGGCATAAGTGAACAAGGCCGTTGTATAGGGTTGATAAAAGCTGGTAATTGCTTAAAAAAAAAAAATCCCTAGGGTTAAGACATGTAGATGTGTTATGTAAGAGTATTTATCTTAAGACATTCAAACAACCAGCCTAGAATAATATAGAAAATCAGATCAGACACCAAAGACCAGCCATTTCTACTTCCTGATAAAAAATATAATAACTTCCATCCTGCAGTCTTTCCTCATAGACCAGGATGCCAATCGGCTGCTTTCCAATGTGCTAAACCTTGCCTGAGATGTCTTGAGATTTGGCAATGAGATACACACATCACAAACCATCTTGTTTCACTCCTTCGGGATTTCTTTTCCTTCTTACCCAGACAGTGTGAATTTCTGAAGTCGATCCCCACTTTTATTAATTCCCTGATATTTATGCCATTTCAGAATTCCTACTTTGGGCAGGATTCCAAATGACAAGCATGAAGTGGATTCCCTCCTCACAAATAAATAAACCGTCAAATTATTTGTCCGATATATCAGTGATACATTTAAAAAAAAAAAAAAAAAAAAAAGAACTGGTAAAGAGCCTCTCAAATCTCTTACAATGCTCACCGCACACTCCCCGACACACTCACGTTCAACCATATAAACAAGCCAACATATTACATGAACGGCTTCATATAATCTAGTGCAAATAACAGGCAAAGCGTCAATATGGACTGAAGACAAACAACCACAAACGCATGGCACTTTCTGCAGCAGGCTACTAGAGACCCCTGCATCACTCGTTCTCCACAGTGTCATTTTGGTCCAGTGTTTGAAGAGAGAACACATAGTGAGGGCTACTGATCCAACCAATGGACATCTCACATTACACTCTTTCCTCGCCCTGCTTCCGTTTATCCCAAAGCACAGGACTGGGTGTTTGTACTGCATATGAGGAATTATAGAGCTTTGATCTGCTTGTAGACCTGTGGTGAGATATCTGTCCTCCCTCTCTCTTCTCTTTTGCTCTCCAATCCAATGAGAGAATTATTGTAACCACTTTGGAACTGGAACCTGTGGGAAACAGAGGTATGAGTGGAAGTGTGAAATAGGCAAATATACTGTGGATATGCTAAATTGCCATATACCTCATCTTACATACCTTCTTGAGTTGGGTCATGTTGCTTCCCCTGATGGAGGCCAGCAGTTGGTCCCTTGAGTTCTTACCACCGGCTGGGCCTTTCCCATCCAGCTTCCTCTGTGACACTGGCGTCAGAGAGTTCCTCATGGAGTCTACGTCCAACATGGGCGGAGGAGGCGGTGGAGGTCCGCCCCCGGGAGGAGGTGGAGGTGGCGGTGGAGCTGGGCCTCCAGCTCCCCTCTTGGGAGTCAGCTTAGGCGACGGCATAGGTGAGGGTATCGGAGAGGGTTTAGGGGAAGCCCTCGGCGAGCCTCTCAGGGAACTGCCACCGCCAGACTTTGGTACCTCCAAGGTCCCCTTCTTCTCTCCATTGGCCTGGGCCTGCTTCTGTTCCTGCAGGCGCTTCTGTCTCTGCCGGTCCATGTTGCGGCTCAGAATGTTGGTCATGGTCATCCTGGGACCAGCCAGCTCAAAGTGGTATCCCAGCTTCAGGAGAGTGGTGTTATCCTTCAGCACCTTGGTCATCTCCATCTCAGTTTTCCCACCACAGATGTGACGCTGGTTGTGGAAGCGCAGCTCGGTGAGGGTGCAGTTGTGCTGCAGTGCCTGGATAAGGGACATGATGCCCTTGCCGGTGAGATGGTTGGAGTCAAGGTTGATGCTGGTGATATTCTTGTTTTTACGCAGGGTGCCCGCAATGGCATAAGCCACGTGGTCGTCGGCCCGGCAGTTGGCCAAGGCAAATGTCTTTACATGGGTGTTGTTGTGCAAGACCTCAGCAAATTGGATGAGCGTTTTGATCTTGATGACCTCAGAGTTGTTGACATTGAGCTCCAGGAGAGAGGGGTCATTGCTTCGAACCTGCTCCATCAGCTCATCAAACATACTGGAGTCTTCATCCTCCTCCTCTTCCTCTTTGGTCTTGCTGTTCTTGTTGGCCACACAGTTGCCAAGTTTCTCTGTTCCTTCACTGGGTTTTGACTTTTTCTCACTGATGACATTTCCTTTACTCTCCCCTTTTTCCTTTTTCTCTTCAACTTTCTTCTCTTCGCTAACCTTCCTCTCCTCTTCCACGTGGTCATTATATTTTACTTCCTCTTCCTCTCTTTTCCTTTTTTCTTTCTTATCATCTTTCACCTGCTCATCACTGTCACCCTTCTCAGACTTCTGTCGCTCAGGTTTCACATCCGACTTGTCTCTATCTTCTATTTTCTTCTCCTCCTCTTCTACTTTGCTCTCCTGCACTTGGCTCTCTTGGACCTTGTCCTGCTTCTCTACCATCTTGGAGACAAGTCCCCGTGTCCTGACATCATCTTTCCTCTCTTTGTCCTTGCTACCCTCCTTCTCGCTCTTCTCTCTGAGCTTTGAGATAAGATCCTTTGTTTTGCTATCGTCTCTTTTCCTGCTATCTTCTTTTCTCTCCTTGCCATCTTCCTTTTTCTCTTGTAACTTGGAAATCATGTCCTTTGTCTTGCTCCCTGTGCTCTCCCTGTTGTCTCTCCTTTCCCTTAGCTTAGTATCTTCAGATCTCTCATTTTCTTTGGTGTCCTCTCTCACTTCACTCTCTTTGCTCTCCAGCTTCCTGTATCTACTGGAAAGGCTGACTCGCTCCTCTTTAGAGCACTCAGGTGCTTTACTGTTTCTGTCCTCCATCCTGGTATCTCGTTCTTGTTTCCGTAGTTCTCCTTTCTTGTCATCGTTCCCCTCCTGACTCAGGCCCATTTTCCTCAGGTACTCCTGCTTTCGGCTCTCCTTCTTGGGTTCCCCCTGCAGGAAGAGGAATAGAATATTAATTTGTATTCTCAATACGTGTCATAGCCAACCAGTTTGGCGCAATGCCACCGCTCATTGGCCCTGGTTGTCATTTGATGATAATCACCTGGTATCTCATTATAATCACCTGCTGTTTGCCAGCCAAGATATCAAACGGCAAAAAGAGCACCGATTATATTTCAGCTTAAAAACATAATTTTTTTAAGAAGTATTATACTCAAGCTTCCATGAGAAGTAGTCTGGCCCTTGATTGCTGTCCTAACCAAAATCTGAGCATACCTAAATGGAATATTTAATGGTCACCTAATTCTCATGGCATTTAAGCAACTGTGAGATATCCAAGTCTTGAGTTGAAACATGTTCTCCCAGACATCTCTCCACAGTATTACATAACCTATGATATAATACCTAACCATGCAGCTGCATCTGCAAATGTATATATAATGAAGTGGTTCTTCATCCTCATCTCTGCCAACTATAACTACATAGTATATAAGTATATAATGCCAGGTCTACCTGCCATTATATACTATGTGTGTTTACAGAAAAAAGGACGGGAAAACATTTTCTAGTACAGGGATACATTTGCAGGGAGTAACTAGCTAAGTGTTTGATTTGTGAGCTCTCCATCTGTTTTGCTGCACGAGGCCAGGGCCCTGGCAGATGTATCCTTAAAAGGCAGTGAGCGTAGGAGCAATCAACCAAGGAATTCCATCAGGCCTGGATTAAGAAGCTCCGCAGGGCCGTGGCTCCATCAACTGAAGTGCCTTTCCTTTAAACACAGCCAACAGCAAACGGGTTGAGCCCCTGGCCCCCTAGCACACTACCAGGGGGGGCTCTCCGTGTCAGAGACTGTCAACAAGAAACGTTTTTAACGCGACACATGGATGATGATGATGATGACTACGATGATAATAATGACTCGGAATGTTTCTGTGAGAGGCTGATGTTCCATTTGTGAGAAGATTATTTTATGTATATTTCATATATATCACTATGAAATGGCTGCAGAGTGAGTCCCAAGGGGACAATGTTTTTCCTGGCACAGAAATTAACTCTGGTGGACTGCAGTTT
>OMKL01086940.1:0-10160 GCA_900302295.1 Parasudis fraserbrunneri | reverse complement strand
TGGACCAGGTTCGCTTGCAGGAGATGCAGCAGGAGGTGGAGCAGTTAGTTCTGCTGTCCTCACTGCTGCTCATCATTTACACCGCCACGGGGGAGGCCATCGCTGGCCTGCCTGGCCTCATGGACTCGCTTAAAGCCACCATCAACGCAATGCTCGCAGACATGCACACGCCGTGAGTAACCAGTGCACGCCCCGGTCTCACGCACACAGCAGAGCCGCACATACATAGAATATACACACAGTATAACACCGCACACACTGTGAGTTTAGAATGAATGAAGTTGTAGTTTGTTGCCTAAAGGTGTCAGGGTGGCGATGCACAGAGCAACGTGATTGTCAACAGGAAATTTAAGTGAGACCGAGGAACAAATATACAATAGGATTTATCTGAGCAACGAGGGGCTGCCATAGAATCCAGCTTGTCCAACGCTGCTCAACAAGAGGCCGTTCATGTTATGTTTAGACTGCCCATTTGTCCTCCATTTTGGAAGAAACAACGGTTGTTATGTGCAAAACAACAGTTGCTATGTGTTCATATATGAAAAATAATAATAATACATTTGGTGTCTTAGTACTGGGTCTTATAAACAAGTCACAGTGGAACAGTAATATGCTTATCCAGTGTTTTACCTACTCTACCTCTGTGCAGAACTTAGGGATTTTCTTTCGAAAGTGGTTACCAGTGGTTACATGCACCCATGTTGGAAGAAGGGAGAACTGCACAAACATTCCGTGCAAGGCCTCTACCGGTAAATGGAAATCAATTAGTAAATCAGTCATGTATTGTTGTCTTCTCTGTCTCAAGGTCTTTCAGTGCAGAGGAGACCATGGCGACCATTGGGGAGAGGCTGAGTGTTGAGCTAAGCCAGCTTCTGAGCCAGCATGGCTACTCCCCGTTCTCCACCAACAGACAGGGCATTCTGAAGGGACAGATTTTAGCCGCCGCCAAGCCAGACAACACTGTCCGCAAGCTGATGGGTAATAGTAGGCTATGTTCATGAGTTATATATTCTATTTATGAATGTATATATCACCATTATTGTTGTTTAAGAATTAAAGCAATATTCTGGGCCACTAGTATATTACAATACTAATATCTCTTAAATGACAGACTATTGAGATTGAATATATCCATGTGCAATTTGATCATTAATGTCCAGGAAAATTATTCCTGGAACAAATGTGAACCCTGAATTGATATATGAGAAATAATAGCAACAAATATTTAATACTTTTGTATCTTATTACTGGATCTTGTAGTAACAAGTCGCAGTGGAACAGTAATATCATGCTTTTCCAATGTTTTACCTACTCTTTCTTTTGAAAGGCAGCCATGTTGGATGAGAACTACACAAACAATCCGTGCAAGGCCTCTGTTAAGTTGACTCACTCGTCCCCTGTCCCCTGTCCTCTCGTCTCGTCTCCTCCTCTAGAATCTCGGGTGCAGAGCTACCTGCTGGCGTCTCTGGAGTCCAATCACCATAAGGCCCCCCTCCCTCTCCCGGGGGGTCTGGCTCCGGTCAGCAGGGAGCTGGGGGAGCTAGCGATCCGGTTCGGACGCCTGGTCAACTTCAACAAGCTGGTCTTCTCCCCCTTCTACCAACGGATCCTCCAGGACATGTCGACGGAAAGGGAGAGTCAGGACACGGAGACGGAGAGGCTGAGCAGTGTGTGAGGAGCAGGCTGAACGGAGGAGGGAAGTGTTTCTTGAACTGTGGTTCGGGACCCAAAATGCACCGCAACGCACACCTGTTTTTGGTCGATACCCAGTGAGGAAAGTATTAGTGTGTTTATAATGCGTTTTGGTTCCAGGGTGAGACTAAATTTCAGTCATTTTGGGTCCCGGGCAGAGGAGGTTTAAGAATCCCTGGAGTAGGGTGAAGTTGTCTATAAATGCTTACCTGGGGTCAGTTTTGTAATTCCCCCCTACTGACGGTGAAAGTTAGAAAAGGGGGCAAGCAAGCTGTTCCCTAGTCAGTACAGTACTTGAGAGTAACTTCACCCTGGAGTGTGCGCCTGGAACAAACATAACACAAACCGCTAACGCTGGCTACCATCTCAGTTGCATTCACTTACAGTGTTGCTTATTTTGATAACCTCAGGCCTTAGAATTGCAATCCCTATGACTATCATCTCTGTTGCATTCACTTGTGTTACTTGAATAAGTATTATTAATAATTATGGAACAATATTCTGGTCAAAGATAATGTGCCAGACACCAACTGACTGCATGCTGTCTTTTTAACCGGAACTGTGGGAAGATATTTGTACAAAGGAGCCTTCTCGTAAGGAGAACGGACTTTAGGACCAGAAAAGAAAAGAGGACGTTGCAGGGAAAGCAGGAAAAAAGTTGTGGACCAACTTGAATTGTTCTCTTTCACATGTTTTTAAAATTCAGCTCACTTATTTATTAATGGTCATGGTGGTTGATGGTCTTTTTAGAATATTTGCTAAGTTTGTTTTTTGATGTTAAAAGTTGTTAATGTATATTCTACTCTGCAGAGTAGTAGTAGTGTAGCTTATGACTTCTCACTTATCACAGAATACGCAGCTCACATTTATTCACTGCCTCCCTGCAAATGTAACTCTGTCCCCATTAATGACATGTCTTCATTGATTAATCACTTCAATTACAATGATGTTACTGTTTGAATGTTAATCCAGTCACTTGTCAATAAAGCAATGGTCCCCCACGTATAGCAATGCCGTTTCATTTCCAACTTCAAAGTCTTGTTCCTTGATTCTATATGTCTTTATCTTTGGGTGTTCTCTACAATGAGACTTCACAAGGACATTAGTAGAGTTGTTGGGATGTGTAAATAGACATAATCAAATTGATGAGACCATAATTACTGTTTCAGCCAAGTTACTTATGTTGCTTGCAACAATCATATTGGACACTAGAGGGGGCTAGAACCTAAATTGTTAATCTGATAGCCTAATCTTAGTAGGCCAAAGTACTTTTTAGCACCTGCTGAGTTGTGTTCTGATAATGGTTTCACCAGAGTTTCACTGTAAGCTTATATTCCTGCTAGTCATCCAGTCCCTGTGCCACCTATTGTGATGATCTCACCATAGTGTTGTGAATCTTTTTTTTCCTTTTTTTTCTTTTTTCTTTTACATAAAGCAAGTTAAGGTTCTTCTCATATGCCCATATACTGATACTGATTCAATTAATTTGTTCTGCATTGATCATGCCAAAGTTTGAAAAGTGAAAAGAACTCTCTCAATTAACGTAGTGGAAAAACGGCAATGAAATTGGCTGACATGGGAATATTAATTCTGTAGCTCAAACCCCAACCCACCACACACACAATGAATTTCCCTTCAGGTATTAATACAGATTAAATAACACCATATAACATAAAATAACATTGATGTCCATTGAAAATCCCAAATTGATTCACCATGGGATTCAGGGAGGAGGGGTATCGGCTCTTGCCCATTCCCAATCAATTCAATTCAACACAATCCAATTCAGTTCAATCAATGGGCTTTATTGGTACAACGTTTTACATGTGTTTGCAAAGCAACTTTTAAAATAACTAATGATTTTGACAGGAAATGTGAAGAGGTAATATTCTGTCGTTAAGATGACAAACAGGTCATTACTTTTGGTTGAGGCTGAAGCCCCCTCCGGTGAAGTGTGGTCCGTGGCTGATTTGGGGCAGGATCAGTGGCTGCTCTGCCTGGACCTCTCTCTTCTCCCTGTGCTGCTGCTCCTTGCGTTTCTGACTGAGACACTTCCTCTTGATGTTCTGCAGCTCGTCGTCCAGCCTCTGATTCTCGCCCTTGTATTCTTGAATCATAGATCGCCACATGTTCAGCTCTGCCGTTAATGCCTTCATCTTCCTGGTCTTCCTCCTGAGCGTCCACTGGTACTGCTGGAGCTGCTCGACTGCCTCTGAACCAGGCTGCCGCGCCAGAATGTGCCTCAACTCAACATACAGCTTCTCCTTCTCCTGCAACAAAAGCTTTTTGTCCACCACTGCTTGGTTCTTGGTGATCAGGAGTCTCTGGAAGAAGTGAATCTTCTTGATCAGCTCATATTTGCTCGGGTCACTGGCCTCCAACTTTCTCCAGCGATGTACATTCATGGGGTTTTCCACTTGCTCCTCTAAAATGCGACACCTTTTCCTCTCTTTGTTCAGCTCCCTCTGTAAATAGAAAACCTCACGCCTCAGGTCTTCCACGTTGGACACGGTCTTGTCTAGGATGCCCTTCTTGCTGTGGAGCCCCTTGATCTCCAGCTTGAGAAGACGGATTTCCTCCACCCTCTGCTTGTACTCAGTATTGCTCTTGTTGAGTATGGACTGTTGGATCTTGATCCTCTCGTAAACCAGCGCCTGCTCGTTGTTGCGACGCAGCAGCTGGGTGCCCAGGATCTCCCGCTGGCTGATCACCTGGTCCAATTGCTTCCTTTGTTGAATCTGCTCGGTGTCAGCATTGGCTATGATCTTAAGCAGCTTTCGCGCCTCTGCCTCCTGACTGTCAATGTACTGTTTTGTCTCCCCTGCCTGCTGCTTCATCGTCTGTAGGTCAGCCTTGAGGGCCTCCTTCTCTTTCTCCAAACGCTGGAACTCAAGGTGCTCCTTGACAAGGGCCGCCTCCTTCCCACTGATCTCCTCCTTCAGCTGCTCGATCTGGTGGTTCCTGAGTTTCAGTGTTCTTTTCATCTCTGTGATCTCATCCTGAGCTTTGATTAGGTTCTTACTGTACAGGTTCCTGTCAGACCTGACAGCCTCGAACAGGTTCTGCTGTTGCCTCAGTCTGCTCTCCACCTCCGTGATTTTCTTCTTGTACTCAAAGATCTCAGTCTCTTTTAATCTAATGTCGTCCATGTGCTGTAACACTTTATGTGTGAGGTCACTAATCTCGTTAATGTAGCGGTCACGGTCTTTCTCCAGCTGGTAGATGATCTTTCGCTGCTTCTGGGCCTCCTCACTGTAACTGCGGATCTCCTGGTCCAGGTTCTTCTTGACCTGTTCCTGGAGCTTCACAATGTTCTGCTGCTTCTCCGTGGCATCTGCTGCTTTGATCATGTTCTTATTCAGGATGTCTCGCTCGCGAACAAGCTCGTCATTGGCTTTCTTGTCCAAGTCTGCTCGCTTTTGGAAAGCCTCGATTTCCCTCTCCAGGCCAGCTTTCTGTGTTTTCAGCATCTCTCTCTGAACCTCAAGCTCCGCCTTCTCATCCTCCATCTGGTGGCACTTCTTCTGCATGGCCTCTCTCATCTTGGTCAGTCTGACAATCTCCTGGCGCATTTGAATCACCTCCTCCTCTTTAATCTTCAGGTTGGATGTTTTCTGTTGATTTTCTGCGGTGAGATGGTCTACGGTCATTAAGTGCTGCTCGTTTTCCTGCTGCAGCTTGGTGTTCCTTACTTGCACCTGTTCCAGCTCTTTGGTTGCTCTCTCACTCTGGTTCTTCAGCTCCCTCAGCTGTCTCTCCAGACTCTGCTGGTCCTCTTTGGCCCGCTGGCCTTGCTGGGTCAGAGTTTTGATGTCCGCCATCTTGGTCTCCATGTCAGTGCGCAGCTGCCTTGCCTCCTTCTCTACCTTCTCCTTCTGGCGCGTCTCCCGGGAGATCTCATTCTGTCTGACCTGGAGCTCCTGCTGGAGCTGAGAAATAGTTTCCATGGCACTTTCTTTCTGGGATTCCATCTCTAGAAGGGCAGCAATATTCTTACTTTCATTCTCTTTCAGAGTTACCACAGTCGTCCTCAGTTCATCCCTCTCCTCGGTCAGTTCATCTTTGATCTTCAGCAGATCACCGTGGTCTTGGCCCAGGGATAAGCCAGCTCCTTGCTCAACCAGTCGTGTCAAGTTTATGATTTCTTGTTTTAAAGTCAGAATGGTCTCCTTGGCCCTTGTCTCTTTTTCTTGAGCTGTATCAAACATTTTCCAAGCCTTTTCTATCTCTTTCTTCAGAGAAGTAATTGTTGTCTGATCTTCCTGAGACAACTTGAGTGCTGTAGCAACTTTGGCAGAGTTGGACACTATCTCTGCATTAAGCTCTCTGCATTTGGACATCAGTCTCTTCTCACTCTCGTGGGACTTCTTCAGGGCATTTGTGAGCTTCTCGTATTCCACGCGAAACTTGTCCAGCCTCTTGTCCCCAACCAGCTCATTGAGGACTTCTTGAAACTCCTTCTCCAATAACTCAAAAGAGTTGTCCTCTCCCTCTTTCCGTCCTTTATCCTCCATTATGTTTATCCAAAGTAAATCGAACAATTTCTAAATATCTCTGTCACTGCATAATAATTAGCATTGTATTTTTGGTTAACGTTACCCCTCCATGTCCAGCCGAATGCTGTTGTTGTCTTGGTTGCTAAGCGTTGCTAAGCTACTCTCTCTCCTCCCCCACCCTCTCTCGCTCTCACATTCCACACATGCGGAGAAGCAACAAGCAGGAGAGTCAGCAACAACTAGCTCGCTTGGGGACGAGGCGTAGTCGCATGCAAAAGTTTATAAACATGGATCACTCGCCCTAAATGGAGACAAGAGGCACTATATGTAAAACCTTAAATAGTTGACTACGCCACGGAAGATGGCAGGTTTGTGTAATAGCTAGCTAGTTATGCGTTATTTGGAGCTTCAAATGTGCGAGAACTCGCTCGATCTCCCCTCGTTGTGAACAAGATGGCAGCAGCATTGCAGGATTTTAGCATGGTGTGGAGCCTCGTCGCTAGCATGTTCCCTGACGCTTTGGATGATACGATTTACTGGTCTTATTAAAGGTTTGTTTATTCGTCGGGATAAACTGATTGTTAAGCATGTGTGCTAGTTTACACGTTCTTTTGTTATTTCGCACTATTATCACCTGGTAGAAATGACTGTAAAGCTAACGTTAACGGTACTGGCTAGCCAACTTCTGGTTGTTCCTCTTTCGCCTTCCAAACAAGGAAGGCTCGCTACTAACGTTACTAGCTTAGCTGCGCCTATGCTGGCCAGGCTAGCGAACTAATTTAGCAAATAAGCTAGCTAACATGAAGTGCAATCAAATTTGTACAAGAACATTTAAAGCATGTGCGAGATTGCCTTGATTTTGAAGAGACAACATAGCAGAGGTTGTTATAGCCTAACGTTAGCCAATTTATTGACGTTAATTCAAATGGGTCGAACATAACTTAGACGTTATAACGGAGTGTTGTGCAACGCCCACAACATAATTAACTGTAGCGTTACAGTTAATGTATTTAGCTCAGTTCAACTTTGTGGTCATCAACGTTACGTGTTGACCCGTCTCGGTGTGAGTGACGAGGCAACCCCCACTAGTTAGTTACCAGCTGGTTAGAACAGAAGTTTCAACAGGTGTGTTGATGTTTCCCTTCCCCCCAATACACAGACGCACTATTCCATGTCATGGCTTATCGTTTCAGGATTGGGTGTCTTAGCGGTGCATGGTATCAGGCTACCTGCTTTGGCACAGACAGAGCAGCAGGCATCGCAGCTGTTTCTGTTTGGGTGTCCATCACGGACTCGTGTCTATGGCACCGGGGCAAGCACACACACTGGGTGGAAATTAGCACCATCTCCAGCCATATGCTGTGTTTGATTTGTCGACTTTATCAGCCTTTAAGAAGGTTAACCATTGGTGGAAGCATAATTGAGCTTTCAGAGATGTTTCCTTAGTTATAACAGGAAGCCAAAAGCTAGTTGTCTTTGTAGTTAAAAATATCTAGGCGATATGGACATTCCATAAAGTAAGTTATCCTTCATCAGAAAGTAAATTGCTATAACATTTTTATACTGTCATGGCTGTATTATAAACTAATGCTGTGTGGAAAAAAAATGCTACAACCTGTAACAGAACCAACTGGAGTTGGCATCAAAACCACAAACCATCTCTGCTAAAAAGGGGAAAGACTGCAATGACTCGTAGATATCTCATCATCTCCATTTTGGACGATGTGGTCATAAATGCAGGCCTTTACAAGGAGGGTTGTGTGTTGACAATTTCAGAACACCACTTGAATTCATTTCAAATGCAGTCATGTGCTTTTTTGCTATTCCACTGTTGTTTCTGTGTTTTTATGTTAACCTGTCCTGATCACACGCCTGTTCTTTTTTACTGAGTGTTTACCTGCTAAAATGGCTGCTATGTATAGGCTAACTAATAAGAAAACTTACCAGCCAAAGCCAGAATTTTACTGCTTGTGGCTGGTGCTAATTTTCCACCATAAGACCCATAGAGCTGACAACTGGAGAGTGTCAGTGCAGTATGTACTGCGTGGTTTGTTTTCACAAGGACTGATACAGTCACAGTGACATTGCAAGCAACTGCCTGTTGCATCTCCCTATTTAGCTAATGTTAGCTAGATTTTAGTAACAGGTTGTTTCATATAACCCTATTTGGGGGTATGGTTCCCTCGCTCAGAGGTACCTCAGCAGTATTGGACCCTGTCCTGGAGATCAAACCTGCACAAATGTTTTACTTCTCGGCAGTCTCCCATACCGACCTGCCAGCCTAACCCCCGTTGTGAAGTATTTTGTATTGGCAGGGCTTGTTTCATGTTGCTGCCCAGACACACCCCTTTCTCTGCCTGTCTGAGCCTGTGTGTGACAATCTGAATAGCTAGGAAGGCTGCTTCAACTGGGAAAACCTTTCATACGAAGCAAAACACCTTGCATAAGACAAGCAGCAGCACACTGTGTACCTGTGTGTGTGTGTGTGCAACGAAGAACTGCTGGCTTATCAGTATATGATATAGGCTTAAGGCAGGAGTTGCTAGCCTATACCACTGACAGCCTATACAATATTTTTCAAATCTATTGGTCTGGATTGAGGAGGGAGTGATCTATCAATTTCTGGTTGCTTAGCCTACCACCAACCTTTGATTGGACAATGTCAGTGTGTGCTATGAAGTTGACCAGTGTGTATGTCATATGTGTATATTTGCGAACTGGCATTAAGTTACAGAGTTCTTACCATAGTGTAATATGCTATGACCTTAAGCTGGTGTTAGTACAGTTTTATGTGATTAGCTTGTTGCAGCATTTTGTGAAACTATGAGTCTGGGCGGAGAATGGATCAGAACGGCCCATGTCCCTGGCCGGGGGCTCATATCAGAATAACATATTTAGATTTTTATGAGCCTCTGTACTGGGAGAGGCAACGTTTTTATTTTTGACCTCCAGGGTGAAAAGGTTCAACAGCCCACCGCTTACGGCATGTCCAATCCGGCCTACATGATAAATCCTCTGTGTTGCTGCTGTGTATGTCAGTGAGTTTCACCACTCTCTTATCAGGCTACTGTACCAGGTCCCCCCCCGGGGGTTTTGCTGGCTCGGCAGTTCTACTTTGTGTGAAACTAACACTCCAGTGTAGTGTACAGGGACAGGCCAGCAATGTGATGGGATTCCCCCCCCCTCTCTCTCTCATTACAGTAGGCCAGTTCCCCTTTCTGGTAAAGGTGACACGATTGCTCAGCTGCGTACTATCCGTTGATGTTACGACAGTCTTGGTTTGGCCGTGACTTTATCTGCTTTAAAAGATCATCTCATCATGATACAGGGAAGTCTCGTGTGATAGTCCAGGGAAGGTTTCGCCTGATCTCTCACTGGAAATGTTCTGTGTGTAGACCTAAGCCAAGTCAGTTCATATTGTTAACATTCGGGATATTTGTGTTAATAGTGTATAGTGCTTTGTAGGCTATTTAAGCTGTAACCATATATCATGACCATAAACATGTCATTGGCGCGGCATCATGTATCATGATTCTCGTGAGTATTCGTGGAGACGGTTTCAACTTGACAACAGAAACAAACATGATCCAGTGTTCTTGATTTCCTGTCAGCTGTGTATTAGCAAACACTGTGACTAGAATAATAATAAGAGGATGAGTCAGTGTCTCTGTCAGAGTCATTTTTCTGTTAGAAAAACGGTTTCCACATTACCACTGGGAGACGAAACGCATTGAAAGAAGTTGCGTCTCCCAGTACTGAATAACTTCGGTGAGAATGTTGGGGCTATGACCCATCCTCTTACGATTCTAACACTGCAACAGGAAATTGACTTTAGTCCAGCTGTCTCCTAGCAACACCGCAAACATCCCACTGACTCGGCGTAGGCTTGTATTGCTTTTGTAGGCTAGGTCTAGAACGTTCTAGATTTATTTAGTTCAGCCCCTCACTGTTGCAGATCTTTAGATATAAGGC
>OMKL01086939.1:0-10267 GCA_900302295.1 Parasudis fraserbrunneri | reverse complement strand
GAGTCACCCACAGCCAGTGAGCCTCGACACTTGTCTTTATTCGGTCTAAAAGGTCATTCCACGGTTGGATGCAGGAGCTCTAGCAACTAGCGACCTGTGATTCGCTTCCATACCCCCACTGAAATAATTATACGCCTAATTATGACACATAAGCCTATTCATGAACCACATTTTACCTATAGCCAAGAAGTGTGGTGGTAGGCCTATGCTTTGGTTTTACTTAGCCTAGCCTAAATCTAAGTTTATAATTTCAAAAGTCACTGAAGCTCATTTATGATAGCACACATGCACCTGAAACAGACGTGTCTCAACTAAGTCAACATTAAGCATTAATCAGCATATTACGCGTCTGTTAAATGGTAGACAGCCGTAAAGTGTTGTATAGTCTGCACGTCTGTTTCACCTGAGCAGCCATGCGGGCCATAAAGCAGCGAAGTTCTCCCTCTTCCACAAAGCGCTGAGCTGCCGCACGGGACCGGCTTCATCCGAGCAGTTCATCCACGTCTGCTCTCTTAAGAGCGCTTGACTGGAGCCAATCTAATGCAAATAACATTCTCTCCCTCCCTATAGGTTCTCCAGTCTAGTGTGCGCCGCTATTATAGTGCAAACCAAACTAGGTTACTTAAACAACACGGAAGAGTTCATAGACATTCTTTAAGAAAGGCTTGGAAAATCTGAAGGGCAGTCAAACTGTGAGTCACATAGGCCTTTCCTTTCTTGGATAAAACAAACTCGGGGTCTAGGCTGTGTTCGTTTCACCAATAGAGCAGTGACTATGGGAACAGATTATTAGGGATACTTATGAGCCCTTGGGTTTATGAGCTTATCAGTCACACTAAAATGATCTAGCAGGTGGAATACGTCGGTGCAGGGTGGCGCCCAATAACCAACACTTACGCCTACACGAGAGCCGTATGTGGAATTCTTATTTTGCGCACAAAAACTTGAACCAGGCATTGTCTATTTTTGTTTTTCCGCCACACTGCCAAGAGGCACCCCTCTTCCTTTGAGTTAGCCTATAGTGCCTTTTCAATGTCCACAGCACGCAACCGGCCACGGATACCAACTGAAAGAACGGTGGGCGTTTCAGCGATTCTCCTCGCTGCAAGGTGCCATCCTCTCCAACACTGGTCCTTAGGAAAGGACAGCCAGTTTATGACACCTCCGCCAAAGTCTGAGGACCCTCCTATCTTGCACAAGAAAGCGGCGGAAGAAAAGTTCTTGAAGAAACCTCACTCATAAAGATGCATTATGTTGCCTGCCAAACTTGATTGATCTCATTTCCATTTCAACGAAAGATATGCTATGGTATGCTATGCCAATTTTAGCAGCATGCATAAGAATCCGTAGTGTCTGCTGCCTGTGACGATTTGGGGAGTCCATGACCAAGAGAGGAGCGCGTGCATGTATGTAATTAGTAGCAGAAAATTGCAGCGCTGTTCAACAAGCGCCTGATTTGCGCGCCACTGTTTCGGTACTTATGCGTAAAACCGGCAAATAATGGAAGGAATGGCACGTCATGGCCCGCGCTCTTGGCGGTTGTCTCTTACATCTTCTCTTGATATGTCTTAACACCAGGAAAGGGCTTGTTTTAAAAGTAGGCCTATAATTCGTTTTTATAGACAGTAGCCTATGTCGTGTAGGCTATGTAACCAAGTATACTCGGTGCATTCCACCGAAATTAACTTTTATGTTGTTAATTCTACGAAATTAGACATTTCCTTAAAATGTGCAAAGATTTTTTTCTCTTTTTTTATGAGTTTTGAGTTATAAGCGCTTAAAGTGAGAACATTCAATAATATTGGCATCATCGAATTGCATTTACTGAGATGGTTGAAAGAAAATTTGATGAACATCAACATGTTTTTCTATAGTTGTTTAATTTAGGTAAGTTAACATGACTGGCCCTAAAATGTTCTTTCATGCCATTTTACTCAGTGCAATTCGATGATGTCATAAGATTGTATTGTCCTTGCTTTGGGTGTTTATGTACATTTCAGGAATATGTCTGTGTTTGCAGAAATACAACGTAAAATATTATTTCAATGGAAATGTAGCATATAAATGGGCACAAAATATGTTCGCGTTGTTTTTCAGGCTTAACTTCAATATAGATTATAGATTAAATAATCCATTAGATTATAGATTATAGATTAAATAATCCATTAGCAAAACCTGGAGATATCCAAATGTCATTTCAACACAGTACTCTCAAAGTCCTAAGCATTTCAAGATCCGTATCATGGCGGGTGATGGCTGTGACACTTATCTCCTGTCAGACGTCCTTTCATACTGACATATAGTACAATACGATCTATCGCCTTGAAAAAACACCCGTGGGACCAAATTCTGAGTGCAAATTATGTTTCTGTGCCTGTTTCAGGAGTAGAGACGCCTACCCGAGCATGTAGGCTGGGTAGAATTTGTAGGCTACCTTAAACTATAGGCTACAAACCTTGACTCATTCGTAAATAATGAGAAGTTCTTAAAAAAGTATTTAATAATTAAAAGAATACACGGGTTATTGCTTTTGAAGACAAATGACCCTACATTTGAAACCAGTGTCACAGACCGTCTGTAGGCCTTGCATTCTGTTTATATTGAGATTAAGGACGACCTCAGCGGAGATTATGCAACTTGAAATTCCCAGTGTTGGAAAAAAATGAAACAATATTTTCTTACTGTCAACAATTTTATTGATAAAATAAAACATCTATATAAATGTAAAAGCATATTCTGTCAAACTAAACAGTGCAAGTATACAACGCATTCAATTATCACTTCTCTACAACTATTGAACCATCTACCAAGGACGCCAAACATTTGAAATGCCCCCAACTTCATTGCTACTTTCTTTAACAGAGTGACACTTATTGGAACACACACTTGAACTTGTTTTCTCTCGAGTGTCGTGTGCGGGCGCTGCATCGAGGACTTGTTTGGTCCCGGAAGACAGTCGATTCCCTTTAACGTCAGATAACAGAGAATGTGACCCCTGGCCTGTGCTTGCGCTGTGAGGCCTGAGTGCTCTGAAACACCGAGCAAGAGGGACGCTTGTCGTTTCGTGTCCAGCTGTGGATGGGAACTGTTGCGTCGCTGACTCTTGCGTCACAGACTTGCTCAAGTCGCTGTCCGAGGTGCTGGAGCTGTCCCTCTGTCCCTTAGCGCAGCACAGGTTCTGCGACAGATGCGATAAGATCAAACGGTCTCTCCCATTCGAGTTGTCTGCCATCAACAAGTATTCGTTGACGCTTGCTAGGCAACGGCTGAAGCCCGCTTGGTAGTCAGAAAACTCCGAGGCCGTGGCGGAAGCTGAAACAAATGAAAGGAGCGTTTTAGAGTAAAAATCACCATGCGTAAACAGTGTGTACAACTTACGTATATAAAACGTGCGCCAATTTCATTACAACAGACTTCCCGATGTAGTTAAAACTTTGACTAGACATTTTGATTCACTAGCAATGGTCTATGATACCTCAGCATTGAAATTATAACTCACCGATGGGTATCTTCTGGAGGTTCCTCAGGTGTTTCACGGTAAGCTCCAAGATGTCGGCTTTCTCCAACTTGCGCTTTCGAATCTGAATTAAGAAGAGCACACATTGAGCTATTAGCAAACAAACACTTGTGTCCAAAAGAAAAATAAATGTGGATTAGGAATTATGAGATTGCTGCATCTTACATTGCTAGTGTAGTAGTTCTCCAGAAGATATTTTAACTGGTCCAAGCACTTGTTAATGCGGGCTCTGCGTTTCTTCTCCATGAGCGGTTTGGATGCCTGTTAATAAAAGATCGGGGGAAAATGAACACTCCATAGGTACTACTTAAGCTTAACATGTTGGGATATTTTACCTAGGCATATTTACTGTCAAGTCCGAATTCTTTGCGTACCTTTTTTTCAGCAATGGGTTTGCTCTTTATTACGCAGTCGGATGTCGCCACCATTCTCGGTTGTATGGGTCTATTGTGGTACACTCGAAGTTAACGCTTTCCCTCTCTGGCGCACGAGATTGTGACTCGCCAGTGGGCTTATATAGCGACACCCACTTAACATCTCAATGCCACAATGTCCTGCCTGTCGCTCGCGCTCAAATGAACAACACTGGCAACACCCACATTCAGCCAAAAAAAGAAGATTTGCACCCACTCTCCTGGCTTTGCACCTTCAAGAATGTGCAAACATTACGATAATGGTTTGCCATCACGAAGACGTTCTCGGTTTAGTTTACATGTAGCCTATATGTCTAAAGGACATTGAAGCGTTATTCCTTTATTTCATTTCAACGATTTTGATCATCAATATCTTGGTTACATGGACCTCCCTTATGAATAGGCATCATGGCATTTCCAAAAACGTATCATGGTTTTTCCATTACTTTGTGGTCAACTACTGTTGATGATGACAAAATGATGATGATGGTAATACCATAGTCAATTATTTATACAATGCCGGTACCATGGTAGGCCTAAAACTGAAATTACCATCATACTACCATGATACTTTTTAGTAAGGCCTATACCTATGCCCTGGAGCGATGGACCAATAAATGCTCATTTTGAATCTATTGTTGTGTAGCTTTAAAACAAGAATATTTATGAAAAAAATGTGTCAAGTCTTCAGTTAATATTCTGCAATTATTTGGCTATACTGAAAATCGATAGCATACAGGAAAAGCTCGACCAGCCATTATGCCTACATATTAACTACCCTATTAAGCGACATGATCACATAAATTGCCGTTGGCTATAGAGACGCCAAAGTGTGGCACAAGATTTATTTTACAGAGAAGCGTAAAAATCACAAACATAATGGGATATCGTAATGTGAATGCCTTGGCGAGCAGTTCGAGGACTCAACTCCTGTTATTCTTTCTTTTATATGTGAGTTTCACGCCGCCAGGTCGAAGGCAGCACCGTGGTAATTCCCTGCATGTCGCCCAAACATTTCGATTTTCTGGTAGCCTAATGTAGGAAACTGTCATCTCTTAAGTCACTTCAGAATATCTACCATAGGATCTAGGTAAAACAGCGCTGTAGCGCTACACTCTAGGTACGCAAGACGTACACATCTAAAAACCAAAACCAAAACATAAACTAAAAAGGCGTCAGACGTTGTGAAAAATGTGTCCGCACTTTTGTATTCTTCAGCTATTCTGCCTCAACACTTTTTGTCTTCATACCAGGCACGGTGAGGCACCGAGGAGAATTGCTGGGCCGCCCCCTGTCTTCAGGTCCTCGCCTCCCGATTCTCCACACTGCACCCTCAAAAGGCAGAGGGGCTTGGGAAAATCATGCCAGCTGAAGCAACGTATGGCTGTCCTTATGCCTTCTGCCGTCCGCTATCATGAGCACGCACAGAAAGTCTGAAAATCTGATGGCCAACTGTATTGGGCCGGTGCGCAATTACACCAAAAAGGAAACAGGCAGCATGGGCTAGCCTTCAACATCGTATGCTAATGGTCTTCATTCCCATATGCACTAGGGGTATGGGAATTTGGCACTGGCCCAGATGCTGAATAGCCAATGTGGGCTAGTAGTCTATTACAGTAGTCTGTTATAAATTCTTGCGACCATTTTGGTCTGAGAAACACTGAGAGGGACTTGGACGTGATTTGTTGGCGCTTTTTGTGTGACACGCGACAGGCTGAAAAAGCTTTTACCTTTGAGAGTTGGCCAAGTCTTTTCAAGTTTGATTCCACATACAATGCGTGTGCTTTGATGACAGTTGAGCGCTTGGCTAAAAAAACAAAACAGAGGGGTTTGTCTCCGTTTATTCAGTCTAAGGGCAGACTGAAAGACAGCAGTAGTCTATAGTTGGGTGCCAGTGATCTTTTGTCTTCTCCATATTTTGGGACCACAAAAGTGTGTGTGTGTGTGTGTGGGGGGGGGGTATATCAAAGATTCCATTTACCTTTACGAAGCCACATGGTCCCCTTTACCAGTTTTTGTCAAGGGAAATCACTACAGAAAATGTGTGGCTATAGTCTATGTTATTTTTTTTTTTGTCTTGACCAGTTTCATTTGAACGCTTAAAATGAGGCAGGTGATCAAACGCTTTATTGCAAACGCACAAAGCCATATGCGTAATTGCAGTTAGGCTATATAAAACTGCAAAATAGAAAATATGTGGTCCTATCAATTCATTAAATTGGAATTCGTTCTTCAAATTGACAAGGAAGCAGCTAATATGCATTAGCCTACCACTACAAACTACACTGTTCTCAGTGGACAAACTTAACAGCTTTATATCAATGCCATAGAACTACTAAAAGAGATTATGGACGGGTCCATACATGTAGCCTACTTAAACGATCGTTCAAATGCATTTAAAACACAGGCCTGTCGCGTGCCAAAATACCTAATTGCGTAAAATGCACCGCAAAATTGGTTGCAACAATTTTGGTGCTATGTTTTGAAGTGCTATAATCCAGCGTTTAATCAGTATGAAATTCGACCGCGGTGCTCTGGTGCATGTGAACTGATTCGGTCCTTTTGTCCTCTCGGGATGGTGCATTATCTGCGCCTTCACGCTCAGATTTAACAGAAAACCGTGGTGGGCTGATTTCACCTTGGAATCGCGGCAATTAGTTGACGCTTGTCTTATTATTCGGGGCCATAAAGAGGAAATTTCACCGTGTATTAGGGTACGCGGGATCACTTCAGTTACCATTGGTTGGAGCCTTTGGGGTCAATTCGAAATTTTAAACTATAATTCGAATGCCAGGAGGCTTTAAAATGCTTCCTCGAGACAGGCTTTAGAACCACTTTACCATTCACAAGAGTCATCATCTACAATATACAATAGCGCAACGAGGGTCTGGTGTCCCAATCGGACAAGATAATACAAATGTCATTAAACGACAAGTTAAGTGTATGTTTATAAATGGGGCCTGGGCCATCCCTGCACTTTCACCTTTCAGCCTCGGGTCATTCATTAACCCTAACGGGCTTTTGTCATGGATGCCTGCGGCGGGAACCTTACAAAGACTGCTGTAATAATTGGGGGTATTGGGAACTTGTTAACAACAATTAGTGAAGCAATTATACAATTACCTACAATAAACTGTTTTCATCCCAGGTGAAAACCGTTAAGTATTAGCAAACCAATGGTTACATTACGCAATGCGCCTACTGGAATTCCCAACGTGACGGCTGATAGATGAATCATTGCTACTTTAAAATGCCTATTTGTCTGCGAATGGATAGAAAAAGCACAATAGATTACAGCCTCTACGGAAAATCGTGAGACGCAAGTCGTCGCCGAGAGCGGAGCAAATCGAGGTACCGCCTTCAATTCAGAGGGGCCTAACGCAAAACCGGTGTGACCAAAACGTTTATTGTAAGCAACACGGCAATCATAAAAAGTAGCAGGTAGGCTACAGGAGCAGATGCACTGTAAAAGGTATTAGAATTATAGAAAGGAGGAGTTAAAAGCCACGCGACAGACCTGTTGAAGAAGCTCTGATCAAACATCAAACAGATATGGCATCATGAATTTCTATAGACCGGCCCTTGTGTTATTTAAGGCTTCTTACTTTGGTTTAACCACACAATGGCTGCTGTTTGCCTGTGTGTGCCGGGGTTACCGCCTGAAAGGACCAAAGGTGCACATTAACATCGCTTAGGGTTTTCTCAGGGGCCGAAATGAACTAACTGGAAAGTAACTTTATAACTCGCTGGAGGATGAAGCCTTTGTCGAGCGCTCAACTGAAAGACTCAAGCGGCTAACAAAAGGGGAAGGCCATTGTTAAACACTATAGCCAAGCGCATGGGCATTGATGCGCCTTGAATTGCAAAACATCTGCCATTTACTCTGTACCACTTCAAACACATTTGAATAAGAAAAAAAGTAGCTAGCCACTTTTAGCGCACTGCTTTGTCCGTGCTTATAGTGTCATCATGACCGAGTCGAAAATAACAAACTTTTCGTTAGCAGAGGGGCATTTGGAGAAAACATCTAGCCTACATAGAACCAATCACACCAACTGGTATGAGGTTATGGCAGCCTATGGCATCTAAAAGGTACCCATATTTCTTACAATAGGCTATTTCAAAACAGAAAAGTCAGGTAGTCCACATTCCATTCCGGTTTCACCTTCAGATACAGGATGGGGTGATGTTAGTTCACAAAATGATGTCGAGATGCATTTGCATTGCGCGACCTAAATTGGGAATAGGCCTGCAATTACTTTTCCAGAAATAATTGACTAAAATGAACTCTAACTCACTGTGAGAAGGTTGGGACTAGACCAGTCCATTAACCCACTCATTAACCCACTCAATCTTGAAATCATTGTATGCTGCACCACTCATTTTGTTAATCATCAAACCAATACTATTCTCCAGGCCTGATAAACATCGTTTAATAGACAGTTTGAACTAAGTTGTCAATTGTGGCCCATTTCAATGATTGTTTAAATGTAGATATGCAGGCTAATAGAAATGACGTATTGCTTTAATGAATGGGCTACATTTAGGAATTATATGTTATATGATTCGCTGGAAGCATTATCCATGGAAAGGATAAATATTGATTCGGGAGACCTATTGTAGGACAAATCCCATATGGCAATTGCCACCGAAAGCTGTTTGACATAAGTGTTTTGGTTTTAGCTACTTTGGCCTCAGAAAGAAAGACGTTCTTGTGTCCAGTTGCCGGTCCAGGTTTTCCCAGGGTCTTCCCTTTATCTGATAAAAGTGGAAAATCGGAATGTACAAGTGAAAAGCCAGGAGGCGTTCCTCCGATTTTCCTCGCTCCATATTTTGTAGAGCAGAAATGTGCAGCCTCTCAGCAAATCGCAAGGTGGTTGCTGGTGCCCTCAAGATGAACAAAAGAACATTTTCATTTAAAATAAGCAAGGTCTATATCGGGTTAAATGACCTACTTCAGAGAAAATCTATGAGAATCGTTGCTCTATTTATTTATTTATTTATTTATTTATTTATTTATTTATTTATTTATTTAGGCCTGTACAATCTATTATTTTAGACCATGCAACTTTTGGCATTGAAACTCTTTTATAAGACCATGTTTTAATTCTCGACCATGCAACTTTTTATATGAATAATAGATAGGTTACGTAGTTTATGTGAATCTTATTTATGTGAATCGCTATGAATTGCTATAGTTTACGCACCGAATAGGCTAAACAGATGAAAACATTCAAATACAGTATGACAACGTGTGTGGCTTATGTTACTCTGAAATTAGTATGAAATCGTCAATTTGTTGGTGTCAGCGTTCAGCTTTCCAGCCGCGCCATATGCCATGCTAAGTGGTACCTTTGACTGATTCGTTCCTTGTTTCACGGTCCATCCTTCTCGTCTCCCTGCCAGGAAACTGAATGGCCATAACAAAATGGCAATTTACCCTCTGAAATTGTCACATACCCCCCGTGGTAAGGCCTTTTCCTTTTCACAACGTGTGGCATCCCCTAAGCCTCTGCAACTCGGTTTGAAAGTCTGTCAAAAGGAAATTATATGGCCCATAGGTTAGCCTCCTCTGCCAGTAGGCTATCACCCACTAAGAGAACCAGCGTGATGACATTTTTGAATAGTAGGACAATGCAGAGGAGGTTAACTTGTTATATCAGCACATTAAAAGAATAAAAATCACATTTGTTTGCCATTTGTAGGTTACATTAGGCAAAGGGCTTTCAGATACTCCAATACCAAAACTCTGACAAATAAACAGTCTGATATGGTGAACAGCAGGTAGGCTATGTATACAAAAAAAAATGAACAAGCTAACATGATGAAGCAATAAACTACAATCATAAATCCAATGCCGGAGAAACTGCATGGAATATGATGGCTGAACAACACAGGAAATGAGGAGTTTTTAGAGATCACAGAATAGGAACAAATGGAAATACAAATAAAACACAGGAAATAGGGCTGGATGGAGTATACCTTGAGAAAACCTCCTAAACCTTTTCAAATGCATTTATTATTTTCAGTATAGACAGTGGGACTTAGTCTCAGTAACAACATGATAAACAACCCTGTTTGAAGGAGAAAATAAAAAAATAAAAAAATTAATAAATATATGAAGTCATCAAAAATAAGATAAAATAACAACAATAAGGTAAGACAGAGACCAGTCTGCAGTCTGCGGTGTGTCGAATTTACAAACTTACATTTTTAGCTGATTGGATAGAAACAAATGTACAAATGGTTAACCAAGTATGTAAAGTAGTATTGTATCAATAGGCTGCCACATTATGAAGAATTTGTCATTAGACCAAATAGCAAATCTCATTTTCTC
>OMKL01086934.1:18095-31125 GCA_900302295.1 Parasudis fraserbrunneri | reverse complement strand
TGAACTGTTAAAATGGGCGACATTCCCCTTTTAATAGGGCAAAAATTATCTTAGAGGTATGATGTTTATGGGGAAACCCAGCACAGATGATGTTTGACACGGCTGATGCTGAATGAGTGGCACAAACCCAACACAATACAGAATTTATATATCATTGTCAGATCGGTTGTGACACCTTGGTATAATTACAGTAAACAAATAAGACCATTGCCGAAACAATTGATAGCCTAAATCTCACGATAGGACTACATTTCCCATAAACCCCGTCGCTTCCTGTTGTAAGTGTTCGGCCTCGCCCCACCGGTGTGGGATTTGTTTTGATGACGAGAGGAAGAGGGTGAACAGTCTTGCTAAACATGAACACGGAGTTATGTTTGTTGATAAAGCAAGTTTTGTTTTACGGCTTCCTTTGCGCCGTAATGCCTTCAGCGGAAACACAAAATATCAATTCAAAATGGAGGATATTGATGGGACTTGTCGCGGTCTCGTCAACCTTCTTTCATTCTCATCGGTCTCAACGTGTTTCTGCGGTAACCCTGCCAAGGTATAGATGTTGGACTTATAATGATATACTGATATCAAAATCCTCCAGGTAGAGCCTTTAAAAATACTGGCTGCAATTAATTAGTTCATTTATGTTGTCTTAGGTCCCATACCTTAGGTTGGACCTCTTTCAGCATAGCACTGGCGTCTTCGTCGTAGTCCAGTTTGCAAGCTGTGGCCAGATCTTTAGCCGCATCTTCCCAGTGGCCCAGCAGCCTGACACACAGAGACAGAAGACAGACAGTACTATGAGAATAGAAGACAGACAGGACTATGAGAATAGAAGACAGACAGTACTATGAGAATAGAAGACAGACAGTACTATGAGAATAGAAGACAGACAGTACTATGAGAATAGAAGACAGACAGTACTATGAGAATAGAAGACAGACAGTTCTATGAGAATAGAAGACAGACAGTACTATGAGAATATATAGACAGTATTGTGATGAGATGTAGTGATCTCCCCTGGCCCTGACAGATCTCCATTGCAACCTACAGGCATCCAAATATTTTTTTGTAGAAAATGTTAAAACAATTTTGAAAATATTTTCTCTAGAAAACAGAGGGCACTATTAAAAATGATCTTTCCTGAAATATGTCCATATTGTCATACATTTATCTATATGCAGTCTAGGAGTGGACTGGCACACAATTTTCCTGGTTCAAGTTTGGACCAAGTTGGTGCTGTAGTCAAGGTTTGGTACCGGAACAGACTGTACCTTCATATTAAGGTCACAGAATATGTTTTGGATACAGCAGACCAAAACACCACCGTCAAGTCTAAATCTGTCTTTTCTTCGTTGGACAAAGCATTCTCTGATGAAGGTCGTCGGTGGACCAAAAGCTCAGTACTTGAATTATTGAATATTGAATGGAAACTGCATTGATCTGAGTGTGTGGGGGGGTTTCTTCTCTCCTGTGACCCATTACCCCCAGCACCTCAGTCATCCTTCGCAGGGTGAGCGGTAGATATCTTGATCATTATACCATATCATTATACCATAACATGTTAGCTAACCAGCTGGAAAATGAGAGCGGATTACCCAGTTCATCAAATTAGCCCATGATTAAATAAAAAATTACTTGGCTCATAACGCATCCAAAATTAGAGGAGCAGTACAAAAACAATGCATTTTCAGACATAAACCATTCCACCCCTTGAGTAAACTTTAGGGTTTAGTGGCTTCACACGGATGAGTGATGCTAAAGGAGTTCAAGTTGGCCTGTGGTTATTTACACAACTAAGCTATTCCTGAGTTTAAATCATCAAGTCATTTCAGACTGCAAGAACACCATGGAGGTAATACCGTCACAAGCACATGAGTGCATCTGTGTTTCACCATAACTCTGTCTTTCCCCTTACACGGAATTACTTGTGGTGGTGGTGCCCCACCATAATATCAGACAGGACCACCAGAAATAGATTTCCCAAACTGACACAATGCTAACAGCGCCTCTAGGGTTGCATGTCTTTTCTGCTGCTATTGCGTATTTTACCCACCCAAGCCCACAACCACGGATGACCCAAGAACCCGTGGGAAACACTGCAACTCATCTCTTCACCCTTTCAGGTGTACATTTTCTTTTAAATGTTTTCTGAACTCCATAGCTCTCAATCGCCAGTGACTATTGTTACATGATCATAAGAATGTTCTGTTCTCAAAATTCTATCTCACTCAGAAGGGTTAAACTGCATATTGATTGTGTACCAAGATCGACTATGTTAGGAAATCCATACTGAAACGTACTTGTGAGCTTTCCCCCTCCACTTATAAGGCTGTGCAGAGTCTGGGTTGATGCTGATTGCTCGGTCACAGTCTCTTTTGGCTGCGTTGGGTTTCTGCATCCGGATGTAGACACTGATAAAAAGAAAATAAGTTATTTTAACATTCGCCTCCATGTGTTGACTCACCACAGATATCATAATGTAACAACTCACTACATATATCATAATGTAACAACTCACTACAGATATCATCATGTAACAACTCACTACAGATATCATAATGTAACAACTCACTACAGATATCATAATGTAACAACTCACTACAGATATCATAATGTAACAACTCACTACAGATATAATAATGTAACAACTCACTACAGATATCATAATGTAACAACTCACTATATATATCATAATGTAACAACTCACTACAGATATCATAATGCAAAAACTCACTACAGATATCATAATGCAAAAACTCACTACAGATATCATAATCTAACAACTCACTACAGATATCATATTGTAACATCTCACTACGGATATCATAATGTAACAACTCACTACAGATATCACAATGTAACATCTCACTACGGATATCATAATGTAACAAGAGTACCTCTGAATAGCAGAAAAGTAAACATCTTGCATTTCCATCGTGACTCACTTTCCAGATCAACCAATAGAACTACCTTAATAGTACACCCGTCTAAAAGTGATGCAACAGCAAATCTCACCTCGCCCTCTTCGCATACAGGATGGCTGAGCTTGGATTGAGCTTGATGGCGTCAGTGAAGAGGTCCAGGGCTTGCTGTAATTCACCTACATGGGGGGGTCAGAGAGGACATCTTACGACAATCTCATCTTATGTATGAAAGACTCGCGTGATTTTTCTCTAAAAAAAAAAAAGTTTACAGAAATAAAAATGTCATTTTCAAAGTATCTAAAAGGCACTAATCACTAATTTTCTCGTATTATATGAATTCCGTTGTGTTGATGTTCTATGTCGTTGCAGCATATGTATGAATGTTATGTAGAGATGAGTGTTTGTTACATTCAAATTCCACTGGCCTTGGTCATGTTGCTATTATAGGGGCAGTTCACCAAAAAACAAAGTACACAATCTCACATATATCCCATAACTCTAAGCAGTTTTGCACACATTCATTCAGTTTGACAGTTTTTGAGGTTGAATATGTCCTCCAGTGATGTCATTGGAGGACACTGAATCCTTGTGTTAATTACAGCCCAATTAAATGATGTAGATGAAAAAATAGCAGTCCATTTTTCATAATTTCATTGAGCTGTAATTTACACAACACAAGGATTCAGTGTCGTCCGATGACATCACCGGAGGACATATTCAACCTCAATAACTGTCAAAATAGAGTGCCCTTAAAAAAATCTCAACACTCGCTTCGCCATTTTCCTTCAACTTCCAAAGGAGGAGAATCAGCAGCTTACCTTCTCCTAGTGCGTTAATGGCCTCCATCTTCTTCTCATTGGCTTGATCCATCATTTCCTCAGTGACCTGAGAGAATATTGACATGATTGCGTTGTTAGTTTACACACGGAAATTGTGTCTTTCCACATATCCCTTTAACACATTATGCATTTATCCAGAGAGGTCAGAGCACAGGGACCAGTGCAGCACCCCTGGAGCAGTTTTAGGGTTCAGTGCTTTGCTCAAGGACACTTTGGCAGAGAAGGTGGGCACCAGAGGTCTAATACCAACTACCCTCCAGTCACCAGCTCACGGTGACAGTCCACCCTCCATTAGTGCCTGGGATCAAATCAGCGACCTCCACCTCCACACCTCTAGGCTCATCCTGCCACCCCTTTCATATGGAGATAATCAGTGAAACCCTGCCTGACACCTCGAAAGCATTAGTGATCGACCGATATGGGGTTTTCAATGGCCGGTGTTGATTCCGATATTTAGAGAGCAGGGCGGCCGATGGCAAAATACAACCATTTCATAATAACAAATGAGACACAAAACATGTATCTTCTTTTCTTTAGTGGTTCTGGGCTTATTCTATTATTTTAAATCAACAATGTATCAAACAAAATTAATTGATTGAATAAAAAAAAATATATATATATATAGATATATATATATTTTTTTTTAAATCAGTTGACACTTGCAGGATTGACACATGGGAGAGCGCTACCATTTTGTTTATCGGCCATGTGGGCGTGGTAATCGGCCAACGCCGATTATTTCAAAATGCCAGGGGCATTAGGTGGTGAGGATGTCAGTGGAGCAGGTTTGAGGTTGAAAAGCACACAACAGCTCTCAGACACAAAGACAAGGGGGGGGGGGGTTACTGAAATTAATTTGGAAGCCACAAAAGGAAAAGATACATAATTAATAGGATATTTGACATTTCCTGTTGGTCATTAAAAAAACCTTGGGTGGACTAACTAATAGCTTAAAAGGCAGGGGAAACAAAACCTTGACAAATCTCCTGGTGAACTGAAAGTGGTTCAGATGAAACCAGGGTTTGAATGTCTAGATAAATCGGCTAGCAGGCAGTTTGTATGCACTTTTATTCCTGAGCTCCCAAATAATGATTTTAATGAAGGTACGCATTCTGAGCAGAGAGGACGAACATTATAAGAAATACATATTCACTCACCTCCAGGTTGTCAGGGTCCCCCATCTCCTGAGGTTCATCTGTGTCTGGTTCGATCACCCCATCCATGTCAATCTCTGAGGAACCAAGTGGATCAACCCGATATTAACCGACTTTTCCTTTTATAACACAAACTTACTTTTATGCAATCAATAGCCATTATAGCCTCAGTTTCCAGGGCGGTGTGTGGGGTAGCAGAATGATTATATGGGAATGGTTCTTAAATCCTTTTCAGTTTGGGAACCAAACTTTGGCTATGGATAAATTTGTTGTTTCAGTTCGATTTTCATCATCCGATCACGCAGGGACACATGCGGTGAAAGGTCTGGACAGCTCCCATAATTGGATTTAACTGGCACTGGGATCCAACGAGCCACACCGCATCCCAAAGTGGTCGGGCTCGCATTGTGATCGGAATTCTACACAGTCCGGACGCATTCTGGGCCGGAATGCGTATACGGGAAATGTAAACACGGAGGAATAGCGGGAACGTGGAGGAACAGCGGGAAGAAGTAACGCAGACACAATCCAGCCACGGGAGACGCATAATGGACATTTTCAGGCCAAGCGTAGACTGTGAACACACGTCTATGCGGTCTCACAATGTCAAATCTTTATGATCAAATGTTGTATTTATCTCATAAATGGCAGTTGTGACTGGGACCCGGGATCAGTAAAACATAGCCATGCTTGTCATGTGGAGACCCACCAGAGGAAGGCCCAGCCGTGACTCATGTTGAGGCTTGATCTTTAGTTAAAAAAAAGAGGAAGGGTTCAGGATTTTTAGAAGCCAACCATTCTTTTAATCACTTACCATGCCTGCTCTATGAAAATATATATAGGTTTTTCTCACCAGTGTTTTCTTTTCTGAGAAAGTGGCATACAAGTCCTTTCAAACAGTTCTATGATTTCTTATTATTATGCCTAGAGCTAAGAGAAGTAAATGAATGACTTGGACACGACATTAAAATTTATTATTTCATACCACATTTGACTTTCACTAACATCGTTAACAAATGCCAATGGGAGATGGCTGGTGTCAATTTTGATTTCTGAGCATTTGGTGAGGGATCATTAGGGTGGGCTTCTGAAAAAAAAATCTATCTGAATCTTCCCTTTAAAGAAACGTTTGCTGCGTGTGATGAGAGGACATACCAACTTCACTCTCCTCGCTCTCAGATGGGCCGGGGTGTTCAGGAGGTGGAGCGGAGGTAGGAGGAGGGCCACAAGGACAGCCACCCTGAAAACAACAGAACGCCATTAGTCAGGATATAATGTATTATGTCTGTAAACCTATAAAATAACGTACAAATGGCTCAAATTATGTACAATGCATAGTTGCATAGTGTTGTATTTTTATACATTGTTTTATCACTCTTGATGATACTACATAACAAACAAGACATTATTGTGTCAGACTTTATAACACATATAGAGTAGAAACTACCTTGCATGAACCTCCAGTCTTGGGTAGTGGTGGAAGTGTGGCACCCATTCTGCAACAGACAGACATGGTAGAGGATTCTATTACCAATACATGTCTCGAACTCGTGCATTTAAAGAGGTCGTCCACCTCTGCTTGAACAAATCACTTTATTTAGATGCCACGGAATCCCCAAGGAGATGCAAATCGCTCTTCCAATGCTGTAAATGCACCCCTGCCTGCAATAATTTACCGCAGATTAAATATCGGATGCTTAAAGGGAAGGTCCGTTTTAGAAGTCTGTGCTGGGGATCGATTACCAAGCATCTTCACTGGACATTCAAAAGGTTTACTGTGCCTGTGTTTTTGAGAAATCAGCAACAGCCTCCTGTTACCACTCGTTTTATCAGCAATGCTAGTGCAAGTCAATGGGGTATGAAATTATGTGATTTTGAGAAAACTGGTATCGTATTCCATTGACTTGCATTAACATTGGCATGTGCCAATTTCTCTAGAAATCAAGACACCATCAAGGAAAACTGTTTTTTCACAGAGGAGGCATGGTTATTATCAATAGTACCATACAGGCCTCTAAAAACCCTCAACTTTAAAAGCCATTTTTCGACACACTGAAGACCTAAGAAACACATCAATCCAATAGCATTTGTCAAGGAGTGTTTTCAAACGAATAAAATATTACTTTGATACTTCACAGATGATAATTTAAGATCAGATGATCAGTGATTTATTTTCTCAGGCAAGAGATTCTGTTTTTACATTAAAGGTAGAATCTGTAATACCGTAAACAGCAAACTCTAGGCAAAAGAGCCCTGCTTGTGTTGCACTTTGTTTACATTTTTTGATTTGGTCTGATGTGTGGGTTGGAGAAATTCTGGAGAAAATAACAGTATAAAAGGTTACAGATTATGTATAATAGATTACATATCTATCTATCTATATACATATATATATATACCATATTATTATGTGTTAGAACTTATTATACTGTGAATTTCTCCAGACATCTTAGCAGAGCCTTAGGTGTGGCCAGCAATAGCAACCCCTCCCCTCTCCCCACTCAACTCCAACCCACACATCAGACCGAAACAACAAATGTAAGCAAAAAGTAATACCACGCGGGGCTCTTTTGCCTAGAAGTCGCTGTTATAAGCTATGTAAAATAAAGATTCTCCTGATACAACTACAGTGCGTGCCGTTTGTGACTCATATGCTCACTTGTGACACATGCTGCGACAAAAGGCAAACGGAAAGAAGACGGATTGGTGGTGTACTGACCCCTGCAACCAGGTTCTCAGGAATGCCATTTCGGGCAGGTGCAATATTGCGGGATTAGAATCGCATAACTGCACGAAGGCCTTCAACTCGGACACTTTCCGTGGGTCCATTCTGCTCTCTCGGGTCCAGCACGCAGCGCGCTGCACACAACACAAAACAGCATTAGCTATACATGTCACTAATGTTAGCTAGCATGGCTTACGTTTTGGGTGGCTAACTAACGCTATTTCAATGAATGAATGAACGAGTGATATAGCCTTAATATACCAACTTCAATGTACGAAAATCGACAATTCAATCAACCACACCTGAAATGTAGGCACTTGCAATCATTTACACATACTCTGCACAACGCGTGGATTGTGGATTGCAAACCAGAAGATTCTGGAATAACGTTACAATATTGCAAGCCCGCGGTGCGCGGATTGTTTGGTGCATGAAGCGATAGTTACGAACAATATAAACAACATATAATGATATTGCCTTAATCCAGATCGATTGAAAGGCTAGGTACCTGTATGAAGTTAAATCTTCAACGGCCGACAAGTGCAGAAGACGTATAACGTTAGTCGGATTTTCCACTACGATCACACTAATGATGGTGGCTTTGCTCCGATATTTTCATTCAGGCGTTAATTAGACGTGCAACCAAAACACAGGGTCCTGCCTAAGATGAACAAGTCGCAAGTAAAATGGGTCATTCTGTTTAATCCAATCAGAAAGACGATGTATCACTGTTCCAACCAATCAGCGGAAGGGTCTTAAAGGGAAGGCCAAAATTGTCACCTTCTGGCAGAAAGCACTAAGCATTTCTGTCACCATACTTGGGACCTATATAACGCTTTCTGTGTTCCATCTAATAGCCCTTTGACAGTATACATTAGATCATCACTGTAACTATCCAGTTTACATCAATACTCTACGCTTTAATTAAATCAGCTTCATGTGATCATCTGATACAACTGCCGTGCACGCAGCCCAGGCAGACATCATGGTGGAGTTTGACTGACGGTTCTCGTCGACTTGCAACAATGTTGCCCTCGCACAACATTCTCGTCAGATCGTCTGTCAAGCTGCTGTCGCGCTCTAATTGGACTCGAGGTCAGGTGTGATATTTGGGATTGACTGGTTGTCATTTATTAGTATAATCTCTAATAATGTGTTGCCAAACCACACTAAGGTTGTGAGCTTGACACCAATGTTATTATCCAAAGGTCCCTTATGCAGGACAGTGCTTACTGAAGTGTCTGTGATTGACTGATATCTTGTATGTCACAGGGTTGTTTTCCTGCCGTTTTGTCATCATACGTTGAGCTGTCTGATAAATCTGAAAACAATATGACCTGGGATCATATCTGTGAATCTAGCCAACATGTTGCATATCATACCAAAACATCACAGTTGTGGTGGTGTTATTTTTTTTATTTTATTATTATTTTTATTTTTTTTTAAATCTCAACTCAAATCGGATAGGACACGTATGAGCTTGCACACCTGAGAGAATTAATGCATGGGAGTCTCTGACTTAAGAGAACTGATCTTGTTGATTTTTGAAACCGAGGTCTTCATGTTAGGGGCAGCGGGGTGGCCTAAAGGTTAAAGAAACAGGCTTGTGTGACCTGAAGGCATGAAAAATCTGGGCGGGGAAGTGAATGAATAATGTTTTCTCATCCCTCACCATTGGGGTGCCCTTTTGCAAATACTTAACCCCCAACTGCTCCAGTGGAGCTGCTCAGCGGCCAACAGCAGAGGACTGTGGTTGTACCGGGCAGCTCCCACGTGTGGAACTGTGTTGAGTGTGAAGCAGGGTGTTACTGTAAAAAGAGCATCCGTGCTCAATAAAGGTTAAGAAAGAAAAAAAACAAAAACAGGAGGTCTTCATGTTAGATTATTGTGTTTGATTGTCTGTAGGATGTGTCTGGTGCCCGTGCAGGAACATATCTGTGAAACCCGGAGGTTTGAAGCCGAGGACTGTTCCGCCGCGCTACCTGGGCCAGCCGAGCCCCTTCACCCATCCACACCTCATCAAGCACGGTGAGCTTGTTTACAGCAGTCTTGTTCCAGCGGCAGATATTTTCAATAACTACACAAGATTTTCCTGACCATACCTTGTTCCAGACCTTACTGTACATGACTTATCTATTGTATTTATCTTGAAAATCTGAGCTTGTTGCTCCATCTAGTGGTTCACATCTTCATTTAGATATATATAAATTTAATAAACACATATAAACATTTTTTTTTTTTTAAAACAACTCTATTTATAATTTTTTTTCTCACAAAAACAGATGTACTAGCATCACAGGAAACAGTATATACTCTTAGTAAAGGACCAGGTAAGTGCCACAGGTGTGTGGCAGCAGAAATTGACTTTAGTTTGTCAGTCCCACATTGTAAAACAGTAAAACAGTAAAAACAAAAGACACAAAAAGGAGTAAAGGAAATAAATAGAAAAAAAAAAAGAAAAACGTATGGACCTTTTCAATGGAATTGTGTTTGGGAACCGCTTCTGTCCAAGTTTAGGGTATTTCCTCTCAGCTGTCAAACACAGCAAGTAGAATAATAATAAGAGGATGGGTCACAGCCCCAACGTTCTCACGGAAGTTGTTCAGCACTGGGAGACAATGCCACTTCTCGCAATGCGATTTTGCCTCCCACTGAGACAGGGGAAGCCATTTTCTAACGTTTCTATGACGACACTGACCCATCCTCTTCTTATGATTCTAGCACTGCAACAGGAAATAAGCTTGGAGCAATTTAGAATGTTTGAAATTTGAAATGGTCTATAGGAAAGAGAGAGGGCTAATTCATACAAAACACAAGAGTTTGTCGGTAGATGCATATAGCCATTTAAATAGCCCGGATTCAGTTGAATATACATATATATACTGTATAGGCCCATCCAGACGCCCGCAGAGCACTGTTGTCCGTACACAGACATGTGGAAACTTAAAATGCATATCCATATTTACACATACATCTTGCTACAGTCGGACAAAGAAAGACAACCGCTAGGTAGGGTTGAGAGATGTGTTGAGTCTGTATTGACATCGCAGTAATTTTAGAATTCCACTATTGGCACAGACAGTTCGATATCCGCAACAAAGCAAATATATTAAGAAAACAAACAAACATGTAAAGCTTGTTAGCGTATAGCATGCTGGGACACTGTTGCGGCTAACGGTTCAATAACGTGAGGAGAGGCATTCAGGTAAGCATGCCTCCCATCATACCAGACATGCCCGTATGTAGAGATTGGCCATCACTGAGAGGCCTGATGGTCCATTTTGAATTTTGATGTCATTGTTTACTTAGTGTAAAGATGATGTCATCAGTGTGAGAGTTACCACCTATGCTCTAGTCTCAGCTAACAAGCCACAAGCTCCCTACTCGCCTTGTATTTGTGCCAAATGTCAACTGTCAAACAACAACTACTGGATTTTTCAAAGTGACAAACGAGGCGGAGAACAGGCAAAACACTGTAGGATTCATGCTCTCTGGAGTTACAAATCGTAGTTATTTTGCTGTTGCTGTTGGAGAAAATGAAAAATGAAAATGAAAATGAAAACTAGCACTGGTTCTATCTTGGTTGCATCACAATATTTTTAATGCTACTTTTCATGGTTTACTTACGGTTGATAAACTCCTAATAGGCCTCTGTTTACCTATCCATTGTTTTGGTATCAATAGAAATACTGGGTAGAATAGGGGACTAACAAAACCTGACCCCTGTCTCTTTGAATTGTTTACTGACAACATGCTGACAGAATGGTTAATTTGGTCGAAAAGAAACATTTATTTTCCCCCTTAGGCCAGCTTCTATGCATGCACCATAGAGTGGTTTCTGCCACAGAGTCCTTAGTTACAGTGGCAACCACTCAAATTATGTTTTTTTTTTAGCTAGTAGTTTCGTTGTTGCCAGCATCTTTAGTGTTACAGATTTCCCCAATTCAAAACTACCGCAGTGCTCCGTCTCATTATATAGAATGTCTCTGGTATTCCTCTGTTGATCTCACCACCACGAGTTGAAAATCGATATTCTGTCTTCTAAGAATAAAAATCGATTCACAAATTCCAAAAGTCAATTTCTTCCATTTTCAGTCTTGTGATATGGTTTCAACCTTCTCCTAACCATAGAACTATGAAGCGTTATCTCGCTAAATCCTACAGATTAACGAGATTAGCCAAGTATGACTACCAAATACAAGCTTTATAACACAAAAGTTAATAGCAATCTATAATCGAGTTATATAAATATAAGAATAAGCGCCATATAAATGCTGTCCATTTACCATTTACCATTTACCTAATACACAATATGACAAGGCAGAGTTTCGAGTGCGCTGGACTCTGCGAACACCGTTTACTGTGAGAACACAGACAACGGTTCAATCCAAAATGGATCTTCGTCAGGCCATTACTGTGCACTTCCTCTTTCACTTTTAAAAAATAAAATGCTCCATCACGTGACAATGAACCAATAACCACAGGTGTGGGCCCACAACCTTACTATACAACTGATATAAAGCACATACATGAGTAAAAATGAATGTGTGAAATACATGTTTCAATAGGCTACATTTTTACACCAGGCAGACAACTTGCATTACAAAGACTAAACAATGACTTCTCATATATCATCATGAATAGTAAAAAAGTCACGAGCATAATCATAAATAATCGTGTATAGACAAGTCCAGTCAATTTTCTAAAAGACGGGCAGTTCAAAGGAATGGTCTTAATGGTAAAAATATTGTCAATATTTTTTATCTGATATATTTTTTTGCCTAGCACATAACTTTGGATGTGCGAGCATACTGTCATTTCATTAAGACTGGTTATGAGCTCAGCGTATATACAGTATATACAGAAGCACCACGTATTTCTTCCCTTCTTTTATGAAAAAACATTAATAACAATAATCCTTCTCTTTGTTTATCATGTTCGTTTTCATCCTCTCTCTTCATCTACCTATTTGAACTGTCTTTTCGTCTTATTGTAATATCTTTTATTTTCATTTTCTCTACGGGTTTTGTTTAGTATATTTTTCTGTACAGCACTTTGTAACTCGTCTTTGAGAAGCGCTTTACAAATAAAATGTATTAAGTTGGCTTGACACCTTTTTTTGTCATCGCTACTCCTCCTACAGCTTTGAAGCCACCAGCTTAAAAAATGCTGGGCATCTTCAGGGTATGCCTGCGGGGTGTGCTTGTGCTTTTTGTATGGATAGCTCGCTTCTATCCTTTCACTTTCACTTTTTTCATCCGTTGTTTCCTCATAGACTCATAAAGGGGCGTGGCTGTTATCAACTTTACTCTAGCCGTCCCTGCTGTACAGCTTAGGACATGCCCCCCCCCCCCCACACACACACAAAACCACCCACACACACACACCCCCCCC
>OMKL01086934.1:0-11927 GCA_900302295.1 Parasudis fraserbrunneri | reverse complement strand
AGTGCATAAAACAATTGGCAATAATTAACACGAGGTAAAGGTAAATGATTACACAAGGAACGTTTTGTAAAGATAGGATTTAAGAAGAGATTTAAAAGATTGCACTGAGTCAGCTTACCTGAGCTCCTCTGGCAGGTTGTTTGGATATTAGGCATGTCCCTGCTGGCCTATTTCAGTTTAGCCTTGGTAGGAGGTCTGGTAGGTGCTGTGTGCTGTGGGTGTTGCTGTGTGTTGCTGTGTGTTGCTGTGTGTTGCTGTGTGTTGCTGTTCCTCCCGTCACGTAGGTGCCTACATGTTTCACAAATGCAAATCGATGCAAATTAAATTGCATCAACATAGACCTTATAGAATATCTTATCGCTCACTGGAACCCTTTTGAGGGACAAAAATAATGCAGTCGAGGGCCCGTTTTTGCCAGCGGGCTCCACTTTGGCCGGCCTTGTGTTAAGAGTACAAAAATAATACCATGAGTGGGTGGCTGAAATGTACTACACTTTAGGTCCTCAGTTTAGAATGAAGCATAAAATGTCATCTTGACCTTTAACGCTCTATTTTAGTCTGTGGTAAAGGATCCTTTTGACATAAATCTGTACTTTTAGAAGATGATGATGATAAAGATGGATTTGTGATTCATTGATGCTCTGTTGGCTACTGGTGGTATAAAACCCTTAGAGGGATCTTCAATCCATACACCTTTTGAACACACTATTGCAGTGCCTCTTTAAGGAGACATATTTGGGTTTTGGCAGTCTGAGATGTTATTTAGGCGGTGGGGAAAAATGACGTAGGTACTCCAGAGTTTGAAGTCTTCAGATTAACAAGCTGTTCAGAATTAGTGCCTGTTGTGATGTTACAAGTAATGAATTAGCTTTGATTAATCAATTAGCTGTGCTTTTTGGGGCCAGGAATGCTGCCTACCTAATGTTCTGCCCTCAGCTTGTAAAGGTTTTTTACTCTTGGGTCTGGGGTAGCCAGGCAGGGAAGGAAATAATTAATAAAAAATTATACCCACCAAAAACGGGCAATACAAGGAATGAAAGAGGTGCTGGGGAATAAATAATTAAAATTAGATTTAGACTAGTTTCTTTGCAAAAAGAATTAACAAACATGTTCCACAGATTTGAGGAGGTCTTAAAATTCTTTTTTTTAAGATACAAAATATGTTCCCTTTTAAAGGGTGTTTGATTAAACACGCCAGACATCGTAACAGCTTCAAAAGTAGAAACATCACTTGCAAGATGATGTAAGTCAAGTCACATGTTATTGAAAAGTATTATGTTATGTTTCTTACATCTGGTAGGTGAAGGGAAATATTGCTGTGCCCCCTATCTGCATTACATTAGTGTGGTCAAATAGTGTATTTATTAAAGACCTTTTTAAATGCTAATGGCTGTATTGTATACTTTGTGCCAAGTAAGTATCAATTAATCACTAATTCATCACTATTATTATCTTCTAAAAGGTACATATTTATGGAAAAGGTCATCTTTACCACAAAGACTAAAATAGAGCATGAAAGGCAGAGGTTATATTTTTTGCCCTTCTAAATTGAGAACCAAAGTGGGGCTGTACATTTCATCTTTCCCACTCAAGGCGTTATTCCCGTGCTCTTAACCAAACATATAATGTCTTTGCTCGCATTTGAGTTAATGTACATCAGTTAAAAAGCAGCCACAGAACCAATAAAACCAGGGTGCTATCAAAGCCCAGCTGACAACATCTTAGCCGGGCATGGAATCATGGAATCAAGGATCTTCTTGGGGTACATCTTGTGCTTATTTTTACCTTACCCAATGGGCTATGGTTAGGAAATGACCATAACCTCCTCTGGCCAATTGAAACGATGAAATAGTGACCTAATTACACCCTTCATAAAGCTCAATGTGCCAGTGTAACTACCTATAATAGAGGCACTCCTTTCCTGCTGTAGGTCACTTCAGGGAAATGAGATGAACAGGCCAAACCAAAGCCTAATGTACATTTCTTCAACCGGGCACCTCAAATCATAAGCCTCCTCGGAGAGGTTTGGAAATAGAAGTGAATGGTAATAGAACAAAGGATGATTTGTAGCGGTCAGGAAGCTGTTTGTTTTAAAAACGCATTGCAGACTGACAAGCCAATCCTTCACCGAGACAAAGAATAACGATCTCGTCTAAAAAAGAGTAAAATGATGCCAAGTTCACTTGTTTAACTCGATAGAAAATTGTGGAGACATGTTAAAGGGCCACTCCTCCGAAAAAGAATGCTGATTTATTTTGCACATATTCTCACACAAATTCCAGAACTGTAAAAGTAATCTGAGGACTTTGAATCCTTGTGTTGTGTTAATTACAATGAACTCGTTGATCCCTATCACTATTTTTTCACTAACACAAGGATTCAGTGTCCTCTGATGATGTCACTGGAGGACATATTCAAACTCATTAACTCTCGATAGCTGTCAAACTAAATTCATGTGTGCAAAACTGTTAAGAGCTTTGGTATTCATAGTATTCGATCGCAGACATCATGGTTGCAAACAACAGGTGATTGAAATCAAATAGCAGGTGATTATCATTAAATGACAACTGTGGCCAATCAGCTGTGGCTCTGCATCATATTATATGGCAAAAAACGTCATGAGAATACTATGAACATGTGTGAAATTATGTGCATAATAAACCAGCATTTTTCAGCGTCTTTGAATGAAGAGCCCTTTAAGTCTACGGACTCTTCTTTGGGAAAGGGGTATTCTGTGCGAACACCGCTCTCCACTGCCCCGTGCGAACACCGCTCTCCACTGCCCCGTGCGAACACCGCTCTCCACTGCCCCGTGCGAACACCGCTCTCCACTGCCCCGTGCGAACACTCTGTGACTTTTTGCTTTAGATTTCTCAATCCTCGAGCCCTCCGTTAAGAATGGTAGGAAATGTAACAATTATGACTAAGCTACTCCACCACAGTGAATCGAGCCCTAACATTTGTGGTAATGCTGAAATTCCTAAGTCGTCATGGTGCATGACAGTTTGTTCATGGTGATGTGCAAGGACTGCTTTGGCACGGTTGGAAGACGTTCGCACATGGTGTAGTGTGTATTTAGAAAGCATGACAATTGTCTGGCCCTTCAAAACCTTCACTCAATTTGACATTTGACATTTTCTTTGTGATAAATGTCAATACTAATGTCCCCCAGTAACACTGTTCTTTTCTTTTTCTGGACTCGTGAGTTTTGCAGGACTCTTTTTGCAATGGTTGGTCTGCTTGACTATTCGTAGTATTTGAGTTTTTGATCGAAAACAACTGGCGATTGTAAATCAAATTGCAGGTGGTTATCATTAAATGACAATCGTGGCCAATAAGCTGGTGGCATATGAGAATACTATGAATTGTCAATGCTGGCTCACCGAAATATGTAAATAAACCAAGCAGACCCATTATTAAAATTATTAGCTGCAGCTGTGTTTACCCTGCTATGACATGTCTGTGAAAAGGTGTCATGGGTAATTGCTTTCACTATTCATTTGAGAAATGAGATGCCGAACAGGAGAATATGGGGTATTTCAACAGCCATTTTTGTGTAATTGTAGGAGTTGACAACATACTCTGATTGTTCATGTGTCGACAATTCCATGATGTGTTTTCCTTACAAAAATGCAAAACTTAACTCCTGGTGTAATACAACTTTTTATAAATTTGACAAAACATCTTCGTGTTTCCACCTTTTTGCGTATACACCACTTATACTGGTCCCAAATCTGTGTGCTGATTTACATCTGTTCCCCCGGGGTGTCTCACCTGGTGATGATAACGATGGTGTTTGTTTCTGGTACTCTCAGGCCGCGCGCCGGTACTGCCCCCACCACGTCGGTCACTATCTGGGCATGGATGTCCACGACACGCCTGAGCTTTCCCGCTCGCAGCCCCTACAGCCGGGGATGGCCATCACCATAGAGCCAGGTACAGGGGGGACTTGGGGTTCATGAGTTTTACAGTACTCCCTTCCTCCCTTCCTCCTTCCCTCTTTTTGACACACAGAGTCATAGCATTTTGCAGCAGTAGGGTGGTAGTTTTACAACATTCAAATCTTAGTACTTTTCAATAGTTAATTACTTTTGGTCATGTAGTTTAGGCAGTTGATTACAAATTAAAATTGCCGTTTTTCCCTCATTCCACCTCAAAAATGGCTCCCTGTCCTCTCCTTAAAACACACCCTCAGGCATGCCCAAGTGAGGACTGGCCTACCCTGGCCACTAACTCGAACACACCCACCCTTTACTCTGTGTCAGTTCAGTTGTTGCTCCGTGTTCCAGAGTCGGAATGTGATTAAGTCATTTTCCACAGTGTAGTTTGGATGTAGCTGATCTACTTTTTCAAAGCAGTGTTAGTTTGACAAAATAATTTTTTTTAAGAGTAAAGATTTATTTCTATCTTCTTTCACTATTAAGTAGCTAGTAGTTTGGTAAACTACAGTTTTATGGAACTTTCTCCAACAATGACCGCAAGTAGACCAAACAGTGTTTTGAAATTTGGATGGACAATATTCACAATATTCCATCTGGCTCACCTACTGTGCTTTAAGTCTTGTTTGTTGTGGCATCCGTGGGGTTGGTCCGTGGTCGCTCTAACTTACCGTTAGAAGTCCTACAACTTCGTGTACTGTTATGGTTTAGTTGTAAATTTGTAATCAACTGTTTAGTTATCCCACAATATGAACTTGTTTTGTGGCACAATGCAAGGCTGATAACGTACGGGCACGCAGTCACGCACGGAAGTCAGGGTCCATATTCACAACGCCTCCTTAGGTGGGAGAACTGATCTAGTCGGCTTCAGTCTGTTAAATTTGAATTTAAGCTCATGCAGACCAAGTGTTCCTGGTCACCTACCCCAGAGCGGCACTCCCACTCTGGGCAGCATTGTGAATATGGGCCCATGACGTTTCAAAGTAAAAGCTCTACTCAGATGAGGGGCGAATAAAAGAGAGAGGGGGTGAGGTGTGTATCGGACACGGAGGATAAACCCCCCCGAGCTTTTACTTCTACACCGTCTGTCTTCTGACATCTTCTGTGCGTGCTTATCAGCCTTGTATTGTGCCACAAAACGTCCATATTGCTGGAAAACCAGACCGTTAATGACCAAATTACAACTAAACTGTAACGGCACACAAAGTAGTGGCGATTTCACCGTAAGTTAGAACGACCGCGGAGCAACCCCCTACGGACGCTGCGATGAACGAGCCAAAAAAAGGCACCACAGGTGAGCCGGATTGAACGCTGTGGCTTCGGGATGGTGTCTGTCCAAATATCCAAATATCAAAACGCTCTCCAAAGCCACTGTTGGGTGTAGACTGTAAGCACGCATGCACTCACTTTGAATTTCTCTCTTCTGTCGTACATGTCCTCACACTGACATATATTTTCTCTGTCTCTCAAAAATACACATTCACACAATTTCTTGCTCAAACACTCACCGACAGACACGTGCACGCGCGCACACACACACACACACACACACATGCTTTCATGCACTTATGCACACCAACAATTTCCCAAAAGGTAACTTCTACCTCCCTCCCTGGTCTCCCTCCTCCACAGATTCTACCCTATGTAATCCAGGATCATTAAGGCCACATCACCAGTGTCAATTCCTTGCATCATGTATACATTTTGTTTAAGCCATGTGGTCGTTAACATTTACATTTGTCATCATTCTATTCTTATGCCTCCCGTCACTTCTGCTTCAAGATGAAATGCGCATGTTGTGTGGGACGGTCAAGTTGAGCCGAACACTCATATCGCCCCCTCTCTCCCGTTTTCCCCCCGCAGGCTTGTACATCTGTGAGGAAGATGATCAGGCCCCGGAGCGGTTCCGCGGCCTAGGGGTGAGGATAGAGGACGACGTGGTGATCCGAGACAGGGGAGCTCCCCTGATACTGTCCTCTGACGCACCAAAGACCGTCGCTGATGTAGAGCGGGCCTGTGCCCAGCGATAGGGCAGACAGAGAGGGATAACCGATTGGCCGACAGCACCAGAGACGGGAAAAGCGTACTGTGCGTTTCAGCATCCTCCACTGCGTAGAGTAGATCGGGGTCAGGCAGGCGCCATATGTCGAAAAGGGAAGACACATGCTACAGTTTTGACAAGATTAAACCCTAGTGAATGAGGGTCATAAAAATGGCAGCCTTTTGGAATTATGTCATTTGGTCTGACCGTGCCACCCGCAAAGAGTTGTGCATCTAGTTTCCAAACTACCAAGACAGAAAGTTGACAGTCGGATGCTTTACTCTGTGGGACATGTAATTATGTAAAACCTGACGGCCTCCATTTTTAGGCACCAATCAAGGCACCCCACACAAGTTTAGAGAACTGGGGTGAAAGCGCTATCATGGTCATCATTGTATTTTTTTCCTCAAGTGCTCCTGTACCGCCCCAACTTTGGAAAATGATCATTTGGGGTTTAAACAGTTCAATAACTCCTCTAAGAAATCTTGCAGTGTGCATCCACCCTAAATGCTTTAAAGAACTGATCTAAGAATGACGGTCAGGTGTCATGTCTCAGATCAGCACACCTTCTCCAAGACACTTTATGCATAAAGGTACAGAACAAAGTAGTAAAACATGAAAAATCTGATCAGAGGATAGGTCCGTCGACCGGGTGCACAAAGATGGCGGCCTCCCGGTACGACCACCACTTTATCCCACGCAGGGTCCCACAGCGCAAAGCACCGAATGCTCGCTCTCGATTTTTGGAACGAGGAGGAGGAGGAAGATCAAAACGCCAGGGCCAAATTCCAATCGGTATGGGATCAAGCCTACGCCCCTTAGACCCTAACCCTCGAAAAACAGACGGTGAAGTAGAATGTACGCTGAATGGCTCCCGCTGCCTTCGGTGCGCTGTTGTCCGCGCCGCGCGCGCCTGGTGCGGTGCTCTGCTCTGCCCGTGGACGGGTAGGCATAAAATCCGTGTTGGCTACATTCTCATGTGCGCGGGGACGCGGATTACCTAGAAATAGACAGAGAGACTCGCTCACGGCGACCCCAGATTACATTTTAAAAATCCAGTGCTGGGGTGTCTTTGCTCTTAACGCCGACATACTCCTCCCATGTCCGGCCATTCTGCTCCCGCTTCCTATCTGTCTCTGGGATAAATGTATAACCTATATTTTCATGGAAAGCTTGCCTGGAGAGCAGCTATTGTTAACTGGGAATACATGTCAATGTCATGACCTCTATATAAGTTCAGAAAGCACATTTATCCGTGTTACCTAGAAGTTAACAATAGTTTGGTGAATATTACTCATCTTCCGTGGGTAGTTCCCTATACAGGTCCCTACAAGCCGATTGGATTTGCCCTAGCTGTGCATTATGCTGTGAAATTGACAGGGAAGTTAAAATGACGTCAATTCAAGAAGGCCGCCATCTTTATGAACTTGGTTCAAATTCAAGAAGGCGTGAATAAAGAGAACTGTGGCCAAAACAGTTACTACTGATAAACCAGGAATGGATGATTTCACCCATGCACTGAAATCGAATATATATCAACAAGATTGTATTTGCGTGCGTGTGTCTGTGTGCACGTGTGTTGATTGTCAGAGAAACAAATGTGAGAACCTTCAAAGTGAAACAGCAGGTTGCGTTTCTGTGTGGGTCAAGAAAGGAGTTGTTTTATTCTATAGATGTAAAAATGTGTTGATGTTCTCATCTTTCTCTCTTTTATAAGAACAAGAAACTAATAAATCTCATAGGTTCCTTTAGGTTGTAGTAGTGTTCGAGACTGAATTTAGTGATTTCATACATTTATTTTTGACTGAGTAATCCCAAGAACAACTTGATGTCATGGCTCTGTGAAAGGGGCCAGATGAGGTTGGTTGAGTAATAATAATCATGAAAGAATCATATTGATTAATCGAGGACTGCTGGATACATTGCATTTTGGTCTCAAAACCGTGAGCAAATAACAGGAGAAATGTACTGGTTGACTGGTTTGACATGAGGGTTACAAGGTTATATTTGCTATTATATGTAGCCAAATATGAACAAGATGTGTCAAGTGCCCGGTACGGCCGCTGGCGGTGGAGTGCGAGTGTCCCCTACAGATGATTGCGATAGTAATGCAACTCCGAGAGAATACGAAAGTGTATTCCGGGCAATCCCGAGCACCAACCAACCCCCCTTCACGCCTAATGTTGCTGTACCTCCAACCCTCCCCCCGTATCAGAGGAGTAGAAACAACAAGCCGCCATTTTGTTTGTGCGGACAGACCGTAAGAAACAGGAGATACCGAGAGAAGGAGCGACTCTAGCACCGATAACAGCCACTCCGGGAACCGCCGGTGAAAAGAGTGGCTAAATCGTGTCCGAGCATAAAGAGCGGAAAGAGAAAGCATAAACAAAAGATAAGACTTCAGAAAAACGAGTCGGTGATTTAAAAAAGGAAATTGTCTTTGAAAATCCAAGGAAGGGGGTGTTTTTACGGAGCGGAGACGGAGAGGAGAGGCGGAAGAGGGCAATATATTATAACGAAGGAAAACCTGCGAAAGAAAAAATGAACATGAAAAATCATTATGTGCCCATCGCGGAGGAAGGAAAAAGCCCGCATAGACAATTATACAAATAAATTGCTATTGGGCGCAAAAGATAGGTGGAAAGAAGAAAGACGGGTTTAAAGAGAAGGGAAAATTGCCAGGATAAACGCGAAGGGGGGCATTCTCCATCACAAAGAGTCAATGAAAGGATTTTGTGAACCCAAAATATTTTGGGGGGTGTTGCTATCATTATCTTGCCTTTCCGAGGGTTCCCACTTCTAAAATAGCCATATATCTAAGCGACCCCCGCCGTTTCATCACATTTTCGCCAATCACTGTATTCTTGTTTTTGATCAGGATCTTTTTTTTTTCTTCGCTTGCATGGCAAGATATATCAGTATACGCAGTGGCTGACATTTTTTGCAATATTTACAAACGTTTTATTTTCTCCAACCAACGGAAGTCCTTTGCAGTGTTATCGCCAGAGAAAATTGGACAAGAAATCTCTCCAGAAGCACAGGATAAGTAACCCCGTGGAACGTCCTTTGCAAAATAAAACTAATTGGATCATTCTGATCGCCCACTTATTGGCAATTAGGTATTTGATGGCCCATAAGAACTATTCTGGTTAAGAAAAATCTGCACCAGAGTTGATTGGCAATTCTCAATCTGCAGACAAGCGGTGATTTCGACAAGATTTTTGACGATTTTGCAACCATTTCCAACCCCACTGGCTGCAATTGGCATAGTCGCGCAAAGGGGTGCAACAACCAAATGTGCAATATGAGTCCGTTATTTTTGACCCAGTGCCTTGCATGGACAGACGCATACATTAAGTGCACAGTGTAGTTGACATGCACATACAAGAGAGAACTTACAGATGCATGAAAATACAAATGTGCAAGAATCATTTTAACTGAGTTAGTGGAAGTGTCAGACTTGATGTGTTCATCTTTCTGTGTAACTTACAGGCAATGCTATTTATTGAGTTGAAATCAATGCAAGTTGTTTTCTCAGTATTGCACTTGAGATTGCCATTCATGCTTTAATTGCATTTTAAACCTCTGTCATCCACTGTGACCCATCATCCCACACACCTTGTTTTTGGTGATATTGGGGAAGGGTTGCTTTGACAGCAGCGATAATTCAGATAAAGTGGAATATATGATAAACGCTTTCGGGGTTCATATAACTGTTGCATGAGGGAAGATCCCCTGAAGTTATCACCGGGCAACGTTTTGGCCTTAATTCTTGTATTACATTTTTCATCTATATTTCCTCACCGAGACCTTTCATTGGAGCGCTCCAGAATTGAGACAAGATTTATCCGCCGACTATGGCGGAAAAGACTGATGCTACCATGGAGGACAGGTCTTGGGACAATTTTTATGTCGCAGAAGAGGCTACATGAGGTTGTCGACGGCCCGTTTGCTTGTCTTTTTTGCCGACTCCACCTTCCCACCTCCCCCTGCTCAACTCGGAGAAATCTGTGAAGAAACAAAATCTCCGACAGGGGAGGGGGATTGATATCTACGGAGAGGGATAAATCGAGAGTGGGAATTCTGAACGAAGGAGTTGAACATTGCCGTCTTTCCCCTACCGTCCCCAAGCGGTGGGGGAAGAATCAAAAACAATTATTGAAGAGGAATCAGGAGACGCAAACAAGGGAAATACGTTTGCCCTTTGTGGATCCACAGCAATTTTTAATTCGTGAAAAATATGGCCGATAATGTCTTGGAGTCCGGCCCGCCTTCAGCCAAGAGGCCCAAGCTGTCCTCTCCAGCTCTCTCAGTATCTGCCAGTGATGGAAATGGTAATTATCTTCAATGCATTATTTGGCTGGGTATAAAACATAACTAGCTGCGACATGGTTTAATTTGAAGCTGTTTAAGAGTCTGCAGCAGACTTGCCATGCAAGTTACGTTACTTGCTCTAACTTAGTTGCTGCATAGTTCATAAACTTCCATGACATGTATGCGTTTGGTGAAGAGAATGTGTTTCGAAATTGGATTGTTGTGAGAATTTGCGTTAAATAAGTTAGAAAATCGGTGTTGGTGGCGTGAACAACTACCCAGCAGTGATGTTTTGATATACTAGCCGCAGTAGGCTAGCCTACCTGGCTAGCTAACTAGTAGTGGCTGGTCCATCCGACGCAAACAATGGAAGAGTCGAGTCACCCAGTTTGCTAAAGTTAGCCAGTTTCTTGCCATGCGAGACAGTTATACATGCAACATGAGCCTGCGATAAAGGACAGGACATACATCGGAATATTATGTCTAAACACCGTGACAAAGCACCAAACTAATTTTAGCTGAAGGTCCTGTTCGAAGAGCAAAATAACGGTATCTCAGCGAGCTAGCTAACGTTAGGCAGCTAACGTTACCGGCTCAGCTGAGCTAACGACTAAAAAGGCAAGAAGTCGTTAGCCACTGGGTGACAATACTACGTTTTTAATGGCTTGCAACCCTTCCTATGATTATAGAAAAATATCTTATTTGACAAAGCGTGTGTTTGTGCTAACCTGCGAGGATACTCACAATTTTAATGAACTATTGGCGTTAGCTAACTAGCTAGCTATTGTTTGGCCCTCACTTCATCAATGAAGAAGTTGCGCAAAGCATTGTTGTCTAGCTAGCTGGAAATGGAATGTTGCTACATTCTAATAATTTAACTGCGCGCTACAATGTAACGTTAACAAGCAATGGACACATTTGTATTACTCGTCTCCTTTGAAGTTTCTCAGTCTGTTTTGTTCAGAGGGCGCTAGATTTCTCAATGATGAATCCCTTTTATATCATAATGAAATGAAACGTCTGTTACTTTACAACTCGCTTTATGATAATGTGCAGCCAATGAACACAATGTGAAAGGCCTTGGCGTTTGTTAGTAGAATAAATTCAATATCGTTAACCTATTCCCTGCTAGGGCCGCGGCTTGTTGCATCCCGTTGTGACACAGACCAACGCTTTGTTTAACGGAGCATGTACAATTTAGAATGCTGCCATTAGAGGAATGCTGCTTTTGAATGTATATAAACTGATTTGAATGAGTAATATTTTGTTTTAGGTCCCCTTGCATGCTATCTGCTGAACCATGATTATACTCCGTGCCTGGCAGGATTAGTTCAACCCATCCCAGAGTGATTGTTTCCAAAATGAGGCTGTAGATAGGTGTTTCATTTCCTAAGATGTCTGCACTTTGCTGCTGCCATCAGCAAGTGGCAAGTTTGAGAAAGAGTGTGTGTGTGTGTGGACCTGGGGCAGTGAGCCACAGGCATTGTCAAATCAGACATGGGTATAGTAGACCTCCTTCACCCCGGTGTCATAAACGGCCACTTGCTCTCCTATTCAGGAGAGTATAACCCTGGAGGTGTCGGAATGCCAAATGTCATCATAAAAGATCAAGAGCTTTGGCTTGTGATGTTCTC
>OMKL01086932.1:0-10012 GCA_900302295.1 Parasudis fraserbrunneri | reverse complement strand
TCTAACTCCGTGACTTTAGCGCTCAGGTCACGACAGCTAACACAGTCCGAGTGTTTCTTCATTGAATTTTAGTAGTTTCCCAAGTTTCAAAATCAACCAGTAGAGCTAGGTGGCTAGGCTAATGAGGATAGGTTTGAGGCGGTGCTCCGGCCATAAAATGATTATAATATAATTAAAAGTTCCAGGAAAGCACTACAGGAACTAGATACTAAAGTAGCAGTAAAACTCAAGGGCTTAAGAGTTGAAGGGAGCAATAAAGTAGCATTAAAGCGAAGAGTGGCACGGAGCGTGCAGTAAAGCAGCTTGCAGCGTCAGAAGCAGGAAGTAACTATGACTGAGACTTGCTGTATATGGTATCTGTCTGTCTGACTGTCATGGTTCCTCTATGTTCATCAGAACAGCCAGTCTTTCTGTTTGTCTGTCTGTCTGTCTATGTCTGCCTGTTTTTACTTTATTTTGCTGATATCCTGTCTGGCTGTCTATCTATCTGGAAGTCTGGCTGTTGACTAATCTGTGTTGTCTCTGCCAAGAGACAGATTGATAGTAGGCCCAGGAAGGAACACTTCTTCACAGAGTACAATTTGGACAATCTAGCCTATATATCTTCTGCTATTGATTTTCCTGTACAGTGTCCCTCACCCCAATATGGGATGCAGTCTGAAGATCTAGGGAATTCAGAGTTCCTGACTTAGAGTCCTGGTTTTCTTGTATTGCAGTGTGTTTTAAATATGTGTAGTAATGATTACAACACTGTCATATCATCATCATGTCATGTCAGTGTTGGGTTGAATGCTCAGACAATAACTACAGATTACCCATCTATAAAAAGTAATCAATCATTTATACTGAAATTCGAGAATTCAGTAAGAGATTACTTTTTCCTTGTTTCGTATTGACCAAGATGGCGACCAAAAAGATTTCCGACTGAGGGACACAAGCCAAGTCTACCTTGGACTACACAACATTATAATGACTCTCATCAGTCTATTAAGTATTTTAAATATTAAATATTAAGTATATTCAATATTCATGACTGGAGGACAAGCTTACATGTCGATGTCTTCTGCAGGGCAGGTGTAGCATCTCTAGTTGTGACATCATAATTTCAGCTCAAATTCATATTAACAATATAGGCTATTCTAAGGCTCTGTCCACATGTATCTGGCTACTTTTGAAAACATAGTACAGTATTTTCTCTGCGTTTTGGCCTCCCATCCACACGAAAACTGTGTTTTAGGTCACTGGAAACTGAGCAAACATTGCATGTTTACAAGGCAATCTAGCTTTACTTATATCATTATGCCGCCATGCGGAGGCGTATAAATATATTGCTTGTTAATCCAATCCATTTTTGCATTCTTGTGTGGATGGAGAGATTATCTAAAACACTGTTGGTGAGGGCAGGAATTATTTTTAAAGGTCCCATATTCTACTCCTTTTCATCAAGTTAATGTTGGTCTCTGAGGTCCCCAAAACATGTCTTTTAAGTTTTTGGCTGAAAATACCACTCAGATTATACATTCTAGCATGCCTCTATACCCCTCTGTTTCAGTCCTGTCTTTGACGGGCTGTTTCTCTGTGCACAACACACGCACGACCAAGCATGACCACGCACAAACTGGAACAAGAACTGCGGCGTGCACCTGGCTCACAAAATTCAGATCAGACTGTCAAACTAGGCATTGCAGATCAAATATGAATTAAGATCCAGCAATTGTATATCCTATTTCTCACCTAAAATGTTGTCAGAAACATATTTTAGTGAACCGCTTAGGTGGAAAATGAGAACGTTTACAAGCAAACCGCCATTTTGTACACACACGTTTTCCACATGCACACACTGCAAGGCACGCGCCTGGCAATAGACTATGTCAATAATAGCTGCAATTCTGAATGGCTTGTTTCAATAGGGAGGGTTCTTGTCATAGCTGAACTGCAGAAACTGTACCAAGTACATATTTCACATTTTCTCAGTGTTGGGACAACCCCTCATTGTGTAAAACCAATGCAAAACAGAGGGAAAGGCCATTTTTAGGATAGGGGACCTTTAAAACACAGGGGAAAACACAGGGGGGAAACATGCACAGAAATATCCATATACTACATGTGGTGGACAGGGCTTAAGATATACCTGTAATCACCCACAACCCAACACTGACAACCCAAAATGATTTTTAAGCACAGGTAGGTTGATAGTACTATGTTATGTCTCACATTTGCCTCTGTATTTCAGATGATGGCAAGCTGTCATTTGATGAGTTCAATGCCTACTTTGCTGATGGTATCCTGACTACTGAGGAACTACAAGAACTATTCTACTCCATTGATGGACGACAGAATAAGTAGGTTCCTCTTCATTATCTCTTGAAAGGTGTACGTTCTTTGGAATGTTCTCTCAAGAACTCCATAGCATTCAGTGGCCAGTAGTCCAGTTCTCAAAAGTCACAATCTCAAATGTGAGATCGAGCTCTTCAAAGGGTTAACTCGGTTCCCCTAAGATTTCTAACCCAATCCTCATGGACGAATGATGAGATTGGATGATATTTACTCATTTGTTTTCCATGGTTGTGTTTGTGTAGGTACAATTTAAAATGAGGACTTAAGTACATCAGATTCTGTGTGTTGCTCATTCGTCATGGGAATTGGAAGATATTCAGTCATTTTTTTCATTTTATGTTTCTAGGCACTAAATGGAATAATTTAGCAGATTCTATTTTGTGTTTGACTCTGGTCAGTTTCAGCCTGCTTAGTCATTTGTTATGCTTTTTTCCATGCTTAATGAGTTATTTTCTGAAAAATTATAAGCACATTAATGATAAGCACAAGATTTAATGAGGTCCTTCTGCATGATTGAATGTAGGAAACACAATTTACAGATTTGTCGATGAAATCAACCAATCGATTAGTCAACAAAGTCCTATGACTGTAAGTCGGCTAAAAATGTCTTTAGTACACATTACAGAGACAGAAAATATAAATAAAAGATAGAAAAAGCAAGTATTTGGAACTTGATTGAAGAGTAAATTAGCTCCTTTTATGTCATCAGTTACTGGGCAAAGACCACACTGCTCAGGGAGGGAGTGATTTCAAATGAGGGTTGCAATCGAGCGCAAGTGGTTTAAACAATGCCCCCCCCCCCTGGACATGGAACTACTTCACTAGGCACTTCAAAACCTCCCACGCCAACACTGAAATCAAAGAAATCAGCCTCAGGGTAATTATTAAAGTCATAGGGCTGCACAGCATTTTCATCCCATTGCTGCCTCACAAAAAACCCACTTTGAAATGTAGTTGGTCCCTACTGAACGATTTCACACCTGTCACGGTTGCACACAACAGTTTAAAGTTTTGTCCTTTCTTTTTTTGAAGTCAGTTCAGTTGATTATTTTGCTTTCGGCAGAGAGGAGATTTAATATAACCGCCTATTTTCAACAACAACCTGTTTCCCCTGACATGGACACATTCCCTGTGTGATACCATTGGGTGTCTAAACAAAGGCTCTTCTCAACAAAGTCCCTGCAGCAGCTCAGATGAAATAATGGCAGTTCTTGTTATTGTTTGAACTCACACTTTCACATGTAGAAATGCATGTAAAACACACATACATACCGGTTGACAGATAAACAGGTAGACACATAAACAGACACACACACACAAATGCACACGTGTACCCCAACACACCCATACACACCCACAGATCCCACAGACCTCATGAAGAAAATACTTTTTTGAGTTAATAAGTAATATACAATATACATAGCCAAAAGGGATACCAGGGTACAAACCAAGAATGTATAAAGAATAATGCTCATTAGATATTTTCTCTCAAACAATGTTTTTGAGAGAAAAAAGAGTGAAGAGTGCTGCGCCGAGGACTTGTGACAGGACTGTGTACGACGTTCTGTCAGTTCGTCTTTACCACAGATTAGTATGCTTGAGATAAAAAAAGAATCACACAACGTCTGCACAGTACATTATAGTACGTGTGATAATAACAATCTGGATAACTACCATATCTCACTTGCCACCTCCTCAAATATGTGTGATTGGAAACTGTTGTCTTGCGCTGTCAATTCCATTAACTGTCACAAATGTCCAATGGACAAATTCACCCTTCAGCTCACATAATTCCTGCTATTGTCCTTTCTTTTTTATTCAAACCACTTGTCATCAGTTGTGCCCCGAGGTCTTTAAAACACCACAGGAAGCATATCCCGGTTCAGCCTCTCTTGTACTAATTAATTAATATTACAGTACTTATGAACACACTGCACCCTTTGGTGATTATGTTAATAACAATACTGCTGTAGGGCATTTTCTCCCCAGAAACCAGCATATAATGCTCTTTTTTGTCAGAACACATTCAAAAGTAAAATTTTAAAAAGAAAAAGAAAATGCTGTAGTAACCAATGACAGAGAAGGTGTGGGGACTTATGGTTACAGTTAAGAGGGAATGTTGTCATCATCACTGATGAAGGACATGGCTGACTGTGAACTTTCTAATGACTCTAGTCATTATCCAGCTTTACTTACTGTCTTCACCTGACAGTTACAGTGGTCTGTGAAAGGCACCAGAGGCTATCAACAGGAAAACTCTCAGAAAGCAAAGGAAACACTTTTACTGAAGCGTATTACTGGGAACCAACTATTCAACCTTCCAAGCAGTCTTCTCTGCCATGTAGAAAAAAGGAGGAACCTGATTTGAATGTTGTTGTTTTGTTGTTTTGTGTTGAACCCAGACAGTGTGTTAAGGTTAAAGTGGCGAAGGCACTAGCAGCAGCACAGGAATGACTTGCATTTGATGGAAAGCTGTTTTCCTCTCACTGCTAAAATGTGAAAGTCATTTTCTCACGAGAACAATGATGCAGGACATTTTGATTCGGAGGGAAACATTGCAGTTGGTCCTCTTAGACAACTTGGATTGAGTTAATGAATTCAGAAAGTTTATGGTTTTAATCTCCAGCCTGGGTTGCATATCTTCCCAGGCGTCACATTGAAATTCAAGCCACTCTTCTCCGAGCCATACAGCCTCTCTAGCGCAGATGCACATCTTTGGGTCTCCCCTGACTCAATTAACTTTCACAATTTGCCTTTTACCTCCTGTTCTTCTGCTCTGTTCTGCCTTGCAGCAATCTAGACACCGGCAAGCTATCAGGTGAGTGGGAGAGTGGTTTGTCTGTATTAATGTGTCTTTTCTTTCATCACATTATGTTTGCCACTATCCACTTCACCAAAGAAAATGCTTTTTGTCTGCTCTGTGGATCTATGTTATGTATGAGTGGCCAAGAACATCACAAACAACAAAATGTACAAATGGACACTACATTGTTAACAAATTGTCTGCACTCATCATCATCATCATCATCATCATCCTCATCATCATCATCCTCATCATCATCATCACCTCCACAATCACATAACCTGCAAGTATCATCATCACCACCATCATCTACCTCCATCATCGTCTTTCGTGCTCAACAATGAATATACACAGTTTGACATATCCACTGACCTATTTTCTATGTCCATCCATGGAAGTGTAACGTGCAAGTGAGTGGATGATGGCCTGAATAAGAGTGAAGAAATGGGGCGAAGACCTGTAAACACTGGGACAACCCAGAATAAACCTGCTGCATAATTTATTGAAGGGCAATGGCTTTCTTCAGACTGACGTCAATGGGAGATGACTGTCTCCTATCACCCAAAGTGCTTCTCGTCTTGGGTTTAGTCCACTGGCTATTTATCGCTCACCGCTTTCAAAACAACCAACCAACAGAAGGCCCCACACCCATCAAACAAGTCTGAAAAATATGACAGTATTCTTCTTGTGTATTCTGTATTAGGACAAAGGAGGAGGAAAAAACATTTCGGCTTAGACCTTCATTCACAAATGAAGCCGAAATGTCTGTGCTTTTTTTCTGCTACCCTATGTTAATACAGAATGAACAAGCAGACTTTAGTCTTTGAGTCTGTTTTAAACTTGTTTAATTGGTGTGCTGTGCAGACTGTTTGGTTCCTGCATTCTATAATTAGATACAAGCATCCGCCTAAGTTAGAAAAGAAAAGACTGGTTGAGCAGGATGGTAAACTTTCCTTTTCTTTAAATGTGTCACTCACTACCTTGCCTTAATGTGAAGATGCATGATGGGACCTTTTTGAGGCTTTGGAGCAATATCAGCTTCGTCCCGGATGGTGATTGGCAAATGAGAATCAATTTGGATAGCAGTGGTAGTATCTAAGGAACAGAAGGGTTATAGTCAAACAACACAGTTGGTCACAGTTGTTGGTAAAATTGCGCATGTATTGCTTCAAATTGGCAGCCAAGTATAATTGCCTTTATTATCAAAGGCATCCAATGTCCACTATTTATATATGAAAGGGTTTAACAATTTGGCTTTTTTTCCATATGTGATTTTAAATGGTTGGAACATCCAAAATATTTGGGGATTATGTCAAACTTCATGTTCAAATCAGATTCAGATTCAGAAGTTATTTCCGAGACATTTGAGCACACTGTATCAATACTATGTGTTTTTTGTTTTTTAAACTAAGGTTATGGATCATTTTACATTTGAAAGATCCAACAGCAGAAAGTATTTTCACCATCACATCCTTAAATAGGAATCTCAACAGCTCTTGAGTCACGATAACACTCAAATGTGCTTGTCAATAAGTTCTAACGAGTGCCAACTTTGCTTGAATGAAACATAAAGGATGAGATGCTCAACTTCAGAAGTTCTTGGTCTGAAGTGCATTCCTAGAGCCCCAGTAATTCACTTTGGACAATGTTTTACTGTTGGCCATCAGATTATTTCTCTCAGCACTTGGGGGAGTACCTGAAAGTCTTGTCTGCTCTGGAGAGCCTGAATGTTGCCATCCTAAAGGCCATGGACAAAACAAAAGAGGTAAGCCCTCATCAGAATGAAGAAAAAGTTTGACTTTGGCTCATATTGTCAGTAGATTTAGAGCAGGCTTTTGTTTGGGATTTCTAGAGTTTAGTCATTAATCACTCCATCCCTCCCAGTGTCCTTTGTAGCACAACTGTAAAATACAGAATGAAAACAAACAAAAGTATGTAAACACACGCATGCACAGACACACACACACACACACACACACACACACACACACACACACATACACACACACACAAACTGCAGCTCCAGTAGTGTTTACTGCTGATTCATGTCTGTGAGCGAAATGCTCAGACGAAGCCAATGCAGCAGTGAGTTTGGTAAAAGTGATGAGTTAAGCATACAATAATGGCCTGGAAACACACTTCTGATCAACTGTACTTCCATTCATTAACATAATATTATCCTCTGTTTATGCTAGAGGGATATTGTTATGGCCAGAGTCCTCTCTCATTAGGACAAACAATCATGGATGAGTTATGAGTTAGATGATTAAAGCCATTGTAAGGTCCATGGAATCCAATTCTATCATCCCATTGATAATTGCAAATGTTTTTGTTTTATTGCACTCTTAGCTGTTGTCTTTATATGAGTTTTATATTGTGTGAAACTATATTACTGATGCCCTTCTTGGCTAGGACTCCTTTAAGGCTTACAGTGCTTATAGATTGGAGTCCTGTAATTGCTACACACAGTTTACCAGCAATTCTCAAGGTTCCACTGGTGTGTGAAAAGGACTTCAGAGAGCATCATAGCTCCGTAGTGACTAATTGCCCCAGTGCCTCCCATGAAGAGATTTTTCACCTCCATCACTACATTTGTTAATTGCAGCGGAGGAGAAATAGGAAATTACCCTTGGCATGTTCGAGGAAACAACCGCCGGGGATCAGTGAGGCAGATCATGGTGAGAATGGAATGCAGCGGTGCTCGTTAAAGAAGAAGCGCGGAGACGTCGGCTGAACAGTTCTACTTCCTGTCATCATTAGAACCCGTGTTCCTCAATGCAGGCTCTCTATTACCCTGTCAGAATGGGGAGGTCTGCAGAGGATTGTGCAACTGCTAGTTAACAGCTGTGGTCTGTCACAGATTGTCAGAGGTATAGGCTTCTGGACTGCAAATCCCGTGATACCTGTCGACAGAGGCTCCTTGTCAATATAAGTTTTGAAGTCAGAGATGTTGCCTGTGCTACTTCATTATCACGTTGAGATAATCCATGTGAGGCTCCAGTGGGAACGTTTAATTAGATGCACCTTAGGGGACTCCAGTAGCTATTATGTCTGCTATTAAAGCCATGATGCCTTGGAATTTGGATCTTGGGCATAGAATAATGAACGTGTTCAGAGAATTATTAATTTAATTTACTTGTCATATAGTTCAAAGTAGTTCATAGTTTGATTTGTTTGGGAAAAGCCATGACCCCTATCTCTCTGTCTCTCTGTCTCTGTCTCTCTCTCTGTCTCTCTCTCTCGCTCTCTCTCTGTCTCTCTCTCTCTCTCTCTCTCTCTCTCTCTCTCTCAGGAGTACCAGGGTTCCAGTGTGCTGGGTCAGTTTGTCACCAGGTTCATGCTGAGAGAGACGTCCAGTCAGCTGCTGTCTCTCCAGAGGTCTCTGCAGTGTGCCATGGAGGCTGTGGAGGAGCAGAGCAGCCCTGCCCCGTCAGTACTGCCTAGTTACTCTATCCGCACCCCACTCCGCTGCACGCTACCATACCAACAACCATACTGTTAGTACACTGATGAGGTTGTTGTGGCCCGGAGGACTGAGAGGCGTGCCATAGGGGCTGTGGAATCACAAAGTGGCTAAGACAACGTTCAAAGTGAAAAAACGAACTGTAGGAGCCAAATTCCGCATTTCAGAATATGGTGAAAATGATATCTTTACTGCCCCATTAGATTATTCGGTTAATTAACTTCTTTGTGCTTTGGGTTTATTAAATGGGTTTATTATTATTTTTCATAATGGAAATCCAATATGGAGGCTTGCCTGGGTCTATTCCCATGTTTCCCCTTCACCACTCCTATATGATGGCAGGTAGTCAGAGCTCAGGCAGGCCACAGATAGAGCGGTAAACTTCGCTGGATGAATGCCGACAGACATTGGTGAGAAGCTGCAGAATACAGGAAATTCAGTTGGTCAGCGGTTACACGAACTTCTCTATCAAAGTGCTCCAGCACAAAGCCTTGACATTGCACTTTGTCCAGTGTACCTTAAACATAACTTACGCACATCTGGGCAGATTGCTTAAGATTCATACTCTCTCACACAGAGGATAATGGTTCCATAAACGGAGCTCATGAAATCTAAACGGCTCAGTGTCGTCAAATTTGATTTAGGCGAACCAGAGGGCATACAAGTGGTCTTGGGAAACGGGGTTTGAAAAGTTTTTCTATCCCAAAATTACATCACAGAATTTCAGCACGTTCATCTTCGCAATGTCACTTTTCATACGGGAGATGATCGCTGCTGTGTAGTTTATACTGTCACTGCACAGTCCATCACCGGAACTGTTTCATGAATCAGGCTGTGTGCCGGAGTCAGATATCATACTGAATGACAGAGAACTAGTTGGTAAATAGATTATCATATTATACTGTCCTCTACTCCGTCATGTAATTCAATTGCCTCATCATTTTCCCTCTTGTTATGACCATCTGTCAGGGCCAGCACAACACTGAGATAGATCATCCACGGCATAGCATGTGGCAGCGCTCGGCAGAGCTCCGAGCCCTCTCCGAGCTCCCCTCTGGGTGCTACCCTGGTATTATTGGATATAATGGAGAGATTATAGCCAAGGTGAATTATTGAGAGGGGACCAGAGGAGGCTAAGGAGAGGGAGAGTGGGAGAAAAAGAGAGAGCAGAAAAGAACAGCAAAGAAATAGAGAGAAGGTGAGACAGTGAGGAAAATAACAAAAGAAAGAATGTCAAATAGAAAGGCTGAATGGAAAGAGAATGGTGCAGAGAGAGAGAGAGAGAGAAAAGGGAGAGAGCATGTATTTGTGGCAACAGAACAGGGAATTTGTGGATGGCAAACAATTATGTTTAACAGGCTCTACAGCAGAAATACATGCATAGATTGAAAGAAGGACAGTGTGTGTGT
>OMKL01086931.1:0-11079 GCA_900302295.1 Parasudis fraserbrunneri | reverse complement strand
CCCCCCCCCCACACACACACACACACAAAACACAGTCATTCTTTCTATATAGGCTATTGTCCTGTCCTACAAAGGCAAACAGCAGGAAAAGTACTGAAAGAGAAAAAAATTGCCTTAAAAGAGTAATTCCTGCCTAGCCAAAGGTATTGTTGAAGTTAATAGTATATACAACCGTATAATAGTAGTACATCATATAATTCTGAAGATTATTATTATTATTATTACACATTTAACATTAGAAGAACAGGAGGACAACTTAAGTCATTTATTTACGTATCACTACCCTAGCAGTGCTGTTTTTCCTTGAATAGAGTGGTTAGCTTATCAGTGTGGCTTTCTGTGCATGATATCAGGGACTATATTACCAGCATTTTATTATTTGTTATTGTTTATTTTAACCAGCAAATGGTGCAGAAGCTCCTAACAATGCAACACAATTTCTACTTGTGCCTTGCTCCACTGGAGAATAAAATGACAAAAAAATAATTATTTTTAAGATGATAGATTTGCTGTAGAGTTGAACAGGTGAGATAGCAGCATGTCAGAGAAAGGTATTCATTTGCTGTTAGATTCCTGAGTATCCGCTGATGGCTGGTCTTGCTCTGCAGCAGCGCACACCATCTTCGCCTTGACCTTTTTATTGGAGGAGATGATAAAGTAGGGGCTTAGAGAGGCATAGCAGGAGGAGAAGAACACCCTCATATCTGCCACCACTGGCGACACTTTAGCCACCGTCAACATGTAAATCCAGACGACATTGTCAATGCCAAAGAACACGACGTACAGAACCACCAGGGTGACCACTGTTTTGGCGGCCCTTGTCTCTGCTCCTCCTCCCTGGGATCGGCGGATCCCCCTCACCTGGCGGCTGTGGCGGCGGAGAAGCAGCAGGATGTAGCCACTGGAGCCCAACATCAGCCCTACAAAAGCAAAGTCCCTCCCTGAGACGGCTACGCCGTTGATGACATACGACATGTTGTCTCTGAAGTCCACGTGGCAGAAGCCCAGGTTTAGGGTGAATGCAGGTACAGTGCCGTTACGCGGGGCGATAGAAAAGAATGGGGCTGCGATGCATATGGCCATGTTGAGGAACCACAGCCCGACGAAGGTGGGGAGGAGAAGGGAGGGAAGCATGGCTTTCAGCCTGGACAAGCGGGGCCCTGCAGGGGCGATCGTCACTGCCTGGAAGACACTCAGCATACAGGTGATGCAGACTGACAAGGCCCTGGCGATGCGGTAGGAGTAGATCACCACCTTGCAGCCGGGGTCGTTCAGCAGGTCCCTCAGGCCAAATACAGTCATGGTCTGGGGGACGCAGCGGGTGAGCAGCAGCATCAGGTTGGCGAAGGCCAGGTGGCACAGGATCATGTCCACAGGAAGGAGTTTGTGTTCGGTGTAGACGATGTGGGCGTAAGCCATCAGTACCACCGTGTTCCCCAGGATTCCTAGACCTGTTTGCAAGAGGAAGGAAACCCCTTTGATGGTCACACACAGATCCATGTGACGCGAAGCCCTGCATGGAGGTGGGTTTTACAAAGCAGAGACAGAAAATCAAGTCTGTTATGAAAACACCCAAACTGTTAAGGGGATATGATAAACTGCTTTTCTATTGACACACTGGTTTACTCTTTGAATAATAGAATATGACCTCTATGAATGTTCTTGCTGAAGCTGACAGGCTTACCTGAAATGCACGTAAATCCAGATTACAGCAGAAATAGAAAATCAAGTCTGTTATGTAAACGCCAACACTACTGAGGGGATAAACTGCTTTTCTATTGACACACTAATTTACAATTTTAATTAATAGAATATGACCTCTATGAATCGTCTTGCTGAAGCAGACAGGCTTACCTGAAATTGCAGATGATATAAAGTGTATTGAATAAAAACTGTGATTAATAGCGCGTGTAATTTCAATTTATAGTCTCTGATGCCCTAGAGATCATGGGACAACATTACACCATTCACTCCACCCCTTCCCAAATTAAAGGCGCACACAAACCAAACGATAAGATAACTCATCCAGGTGTCAAAACACAAGAAGGTCTTATCCAGGGTACATAAAGCGTCTGAGTTACATTAAAACCTGAGCTCAAAATTGTAATTTGTTTTGGATATGCTATTTCTATGCTTGGACACAGTTTGTATGGGTAAACATTTACCACTGTCTCCACTAGTCAAGACACAATAGAGAAGAGTTTGTCCTGCCCCTAATATGTATTGTCATCACACCCAGGATGCGGGGATAAGGGTACATTTTCTGGTTTGCGACAGAAAGCACCACTACAATATAAAGCTCATTTAGATGTAAAAATTCAGATGAACATTACATGCGTCCATCAGTCAGTCAGTCAGTCAGCCTCCCTTTCATTATCAATGGAGCAGCTACAGGCTACACATCAGTATGTCGTCAGAGTCTAGCTTCTCTGGCTCTTGGCTTTGAGAGAGACACGCTCATGCTCATACATATTAATTGAGCTTCCCTAGGTCATAAGAATAACATGTTAATTCTGAAAATTAAATGGCATTCCCTTTTAAGCCCCATATGTCAGTAAGTATATGAATTCCATGGACAGGGAAAAAAATGAATGTTAATCTTCTGAAATAGAATAATCTCCCAATAGGGGGATTCAAAGACCCCTTAGCAGAGACAACTGTGCACTGTTATTGTTGATGCGAGCGCTGGCTGATGACAGTATGAAAGGTTTACAGATGCACAGCTGGTTCCTGGCTTTGCTCTCTGCTTTGACTTCCATGTCCTGGGAGCATGTTAAAAGACGCAAAGGAGCAAGACAATTAAGCAGTATAACAACACACGTCTTCTCTAATTGGGGGCACTGGGACAACAAGACATCATCTAATCTCTATCTTCTGTTGGAGAGTGCTGATTTATACCACAACAGACGGGCTTCATGGTCTTTAATATTCTGTCATATACCTTTAAGTTTATTTGTCCCAATACAAGTATTACACATTCTATGATAAATGTAAAAACTTTTTCAGACATGTTGAAGTTTAACGGTCTATTTGTGTAATTGTTATTTGGCTCATTCAAAGGAGTTTGAGCGTTTGTGATAAAAGCACAGGTTGCATTAAGAAGCTCATTTGATTTCTCCTGGGAGCAGGCTTTAGTATAAATGATGAGATGTTTTGTTGTTTTCCCATGTGTGTATTATATGTTTACAAGCCAAGAGGGCTAATTAAAATGGCAAGTTCATGCACGTTTTCCTCATGGGAATGTGTCGTGTGCACTGTGCAGGATCAAAAGACCATGGTGACCCTTTACATGAATTAATGCTTTCATACTGTGTATCATTTATTGTTGAATGAAGTGCTTTTTAGGTACTAAGACTACTCTGCTATTAGATTTCGTAATTTCCTGTCGCAGTATATGATACAGTCAGTGTCAAAACTGTTAGGGCAATATAGTGAAACTGTCCAGGAATTCTGTGTTTCAGGTAAAAACTGATTGTGAGGAGAAACACTATTGATTGTTTTTTTCTTTTTCTTGTATGTTAAAAAATATGACCTGTTATAGCCAGCCCCCCAGGTTCAGATGGACATAAGTTTGGTCATGTAAGGTTTGGTCACACGCTATCTGTGTGTAATATTCCTTTGAGATACTCTACAAGGCCCAAAGTTAAGCCTATATACATCTCAATTGTATGTATGAGAGATGATTGAAAATTATGCATGATTTTAATATCCTTGAAGTTTATTTGTCCCAATACTTATGTACATTCATCTGAAATTAAGGGGAATGGCTGGCCTTACAGAAAATTTCTAACATGTTTTAATATGCAATATGCAAGATTAATCTTTTTTAATTCTTTTTTTTAGAGCTGTAGCCAACTGTACTTTGCCACAACAAGGTTATGACGAAGGAACTAATTTCACTGCACTGTGCTACATTCACCACTGACTGTAAATCTATAGAGACCATTATCTCACTGCGTATCTGTATGCATAGTTTTCTATCTTCCACCTCCCCTGGGGAACATTATGTCTTATCAAGCCCTAATGAGTAGAGAGCGTACAATTCATTATCTACTCCCAAGGGTGGGGTTGAAATGAGGTGAGTCATCAGCATCATGAATTTTGGTTTGCCTTGAGCCTCAGCAGTTTCATTGCTTTAGCTATGAATTACGGAATCATAAATCAGATATTATATTATGCTCATAAGAATGTAATGAAACCAAGGGTATCAGTCAAATGAATACAAGGTTCCATTTTTCCTTTTTTTTGTTATCTTTTTTTTTCTTTTTTTATCTGGTTCCATTTTTCTCCACAGGAGGACACTGTGGTACTGGTATCTTTTTTTTTTACCAGTAGGAAGAAGGCTGTTGCATTTATCACAGCCACAAAAGTTTTAGGCCTGATGTGGATTGCAAATTATTAGCATCAGATACACATTTTTCATGAAAGAAAAATAAAATCAATGTGAGTACTAGCTGTGGCTTATTGAGTAGGGGTTTATAGTGTCAAACAGAGCGCAACATATTTTATGAAATTAGAGAATATTTGTATTTTCACTGAATAGAGCATCTGCACAGAATAATAATAATAATAATAATAATAATAAAAACAAAAAACAGGTTTTCAAAAGTCCTTATCCATTGCGGTAGAGCAATGGAGGAACAGCTTGCACCTTTAGTGAGCAGGGCCTATCAGACATATCCCCTCATTGACACTCTCTTTGCTCCCTGGTTAGATCTTTGCTCGCAAATGCACTCCAACATTGTTTTCTTGGTGTTATCCTGTCCGCCTGAAACCCTTCCACAGAGCTCAGTGAGCGGGGACAGGTGCAGTCATCTGTATTGATCTCAGGTAATTGGAGGCTGAGGAAAGATGAGTCTAAAGTCAATGGACCATGAAAACAGATCCAACAATAATTACCTCTCTGTGAGTATAAGAGCACTAACAACATGACCACTTTGGGGGAGCGAGATCAGGGTGTCAGGGACTATAGTTCTCTCCAGACCTCCATTATTTTGCACTTCTCTTCTCAGGTAGGTGTGTTGAGACACAGTGGTCCTTTTTTATTTTATTTTAAATGCTAACTTTTTAAATTAATGAATAAAGCCAGACACAACTATCTAAAATAGTATAACGCTGTGCGATTTCATTCAATTAGCCTGAGATGTGTTATTCTCTGATAAGCACCCCTTATTATCCCTGTCCCTGCAGGGATGCAATCGGATGAGCTCATTAGGGGAATGCTGTATCTGTCCCTCACTGTGGTGGGAGTTCCAGGGAACATGGCAGTCATCTGGGCATTCCTCCTGGTACTGTACCAGGAGCGCCATCTCCTCCCAGCAGACGCCATTGTGCTCCACCTGGCTTGTGCCAACCTGCTGGTGGTGAGCGTGCGGTGTTTGCTGGAGATGCTGGCCTCCCTCCACCTGGCCAACGTCTTTGGGGACACGGGCTGCCAGGGGGTGATCTTCATCTACCGGACGTCACGCTCCCTCTCCATCTGGCTCACCTTTGTCCTCAGCACCTACCAGTGCCTGAGCGTCGCCCCCCCCGGCTCCCGCTGGGCCTCTGTCCGCATCCTGGTAGCCCGCTACTTGGGGCTTGTCTTCCTCTGTCTCTGGATCGTCAACACCTGCATGAGCTCCGCAGCCATCCTCTTCTCCATGGGCAGCCGCAATGACTCCATCCTCATGCAGCACGGCATCAACGTGCAGTTCTGCTACGTGCGCTTTCCTTCCAAGCTGTCCAAGCAGGCCAACGGGGCCGCTCAGGTGGGCAGGGACGTGGTTCCCATGGCCCTCATGACCCTGGCCAGTCTGATCATCCTGATCTACCTCTGCAAACACAGCCAGCAGGTGAAGGGACGGCGCAGCAGCAGCAGCGGTGGTGGTGGGGGCAGTGGCGGGGCTGAGCAACGAGCTGCAAAGGCTGTGATTGCCCTGGTGACCCTGTATGTGATCCTCTATGGAGTGGACAACGGGCTGTGGGTGTACACTCTCACTGTGAGGAGGACCATGGGATCCTCACTGATCTCTGACCTGCGTATATTCTTCTCCTCACTCTATGCAGCGCTGAGCCCCCTGGTCATCATCGGCTCCAATAGGAAGGTGAATGGAAGGCTGAGGTATATGGTGATGGAGAAGACTATTCAGAGGAATGCAGCTACTGTCTCTACTCTTTAAGGGCTGGTTATTAATATTGGTGTTGAGGGGCATCAATGCAAGACATGATGAGGACATTCACATATCCATTACGCTGACTTTTAGGATGGTTTATTCAGCTTTGTATTTATTGGGTAAATTGTCTTAAGTTTGGCTTAAGCTAAATCTGGTTTTAGTGTATGCTACCCTGAAGATAATGCACAATAATAATAATAATACATTTTATTTGTAGTGCACTTAATATTCCAAGGAATCTCGAAGTGCTACAGAGTTTAAAAGGATAAAATAAACATGCATGCCATGCATGTATGAATAGTAATTATATTCTACTGTGTCATTCATTAAAATCACAGTTTTAATGAAACATCTCATATTGTGCATTTATTGATGAGTGTAGGCTTGCAGGTAGACTTGAATAGGATGGATAATCTGTGGGCATGCAGGGCTGGCTTGCCTTACCGCTCCGAGATTTAACTTGCTTCATAAAAAGAGAAAAATGTAACAAGGTGATCCTACTCTATCATAAAGACATTATTGTTCAGTATAACGAAGCATGAATCACAGCTGATCTGTCCACATATTGCTTTGTTTGTTCACTCATTAAGCTCCCTCCATCTTAATTGGGTGGAAGAGCGATAACTGGATGACTAAAGGCTCACTGTGCTTGTCATATGACTTCAAGCTGTCTCTTCACTTATAATTAAGGTGTTGAATAGACTCTGAGAAATGTCCCGTTGTTAATGAGGCTGGTTAATCGTCCCATAGAGAACTAGATAAAACCTGATGGAGAAAACTCTCCTCCTCAGTGAACACAGATAACAAGATGTTCATTCATTTTTTATCATGACCTTTTGTAATGAATATCATGAAAGGATTTTGTTGTTGAATATACACAATAAAACATTTCAGTGCAATTCTAAGATCAGCTTGGCGGTATTATCTAGAGACTAGATAATTCTAGACACAGACCCTGAGAGTTTGCCTCAGATGTGATGGTGCAGTGGCAGTCAACAGTTCTCAGGAGGGGCATAGAGTGCATTATGTTTGCTTACAAGCATGGCCACGAAGCATCATGAGTGCATTATCATTCATTATTCATTATTATAATGTACTATACATGGTTATCATACAAAGTATATTTAGGTTAGTCATCAAGACACAAGTTTTTGACCCAGGCTAATGGTTAGTTATGTTTAGTTGTAAGGAATATAGGCATGTAGTTTCATGCTAACTATCATGTTAATGAACCATACTAATTTAGCAGTGTGTTCTTGCAACAGAGGCTATGGCAGGGCAGCGGGTCTTGCATGATCTCACCAAGGGCACCGAATATGCTAGGTCCAACGGTGACTACCACAATGTTGTAATTTAGAGGCTTTGTAATTGCTGTATCTCAGAGAAGCAGAGAGGAGAGGGCAAAGACATGGTAATGTGAGTGAACGTCTTCTGGTTGCCACCATTTTGTGATACCACAGTAACTTCAGTATTGTGATAACTGCTGTTTTAACGCAGATGAAGGGATGTGAGCTTCTTATCGTGCTTGTGTAGAACTGTTACATTCACCATTAGGTGAAAGTTACAAATAAATAAATAAATAAATAAATAAAAAACACTCAAAGATTTAGAAAAGAAAGAAAACATTTTTTACAGAGCAACAATCTTATTTATTGTGAAACACCATAATCATTATGTTATCTAGCAACACTGCATGATCATTTTTTCCAAAGCTCTCTCCTGATGATAAATTCCATGTTTTTTACTCTTCACTCCATTGAAATCTGATTGGTACATGACACAGACTCCGGTGGAATGAAGGATAGAATACATGGATGATTCCATTAAGAAGTAGGTGTGCTGATACCACTTTAAGTCACTGGGAACAGGGTTGCTTGACATGGACGATTCCATTCAAGTATTTTAGATGATGCCATTCATTCTATTCCTGTCAGGAAATAAGTGGTAGGATGAATCAAAATGCAACACATAACATGAAAAACATGAACAAATACATGAAAAACAGGTTCCATTTATGTCTTCACATCTTGTCCAGTGAGTGTGTGAGAGTGTGTGTGTGTGTGTGTGTGTGTGTGTGTGTGAGAGAGAGAGAGAGAGAGAGAAGGGTGTGCCAGGCCAGCCTCTCCCTACACAAGATGGGGCCTGTTGCTGCTCTGTTCCATTCCTCCAGGGTGATTTGAGACCTGGTGAATGCCTTCTAGCCCTACGAAGCATGTAGAGACCAGACCAGCACGCCCTGTGGCCCAGCCTTGTTCTTCTAAAACAGACAGACTTTATCTGATAATAATACATTCCCTTGGGTTTTTTTCCCATCTTGGGAGTCATGGTTTTTTAGATTAACCTGACCATTCAATTACCTTGCAAAGTGAACTGCAATCTGTTGACACATTAGTAACTCACCAACTCACCTGGCTGAAGATTATGACCTCTTGACTCCAAGATTCCTTGATTCCCAATCTGCAAGATCACAGAATAGAACAACATGACCCAACATTTGCTACAAGACGTAAACAAACAATTGGCAAGGTAGTACTGTTTTTGTCTATAGTTAAATACACCATACGACATCCATCCAAACCTGTAAAAAAAAAATAACATGATGTCAAGAGGTTCAAACTGTTGGCCTACATGAAGTAGAGTGGTTGCAGTAATCCAGTCAGCCAATCCATCCCGGTCCTGCCTGATGTCAGTCTCACTCTATTTACCTGCACCAGGTACAGGCATTTTAGCCTCCCGCGTCCACCAATAGTGTGGCACAAGGAAGTGTGAACCCGCCCCTTTTCTGCCTCAAAAACCGGTCTACACCCTAATATAGCTCTCCTTCCCAGGAACTGAATGTCATACTAAAACTTATCCCCTCCCTCTCTGAAAGACAACTCACACAGACATATATACCAAACACCTAATATGATTCAACAGCCAATCACATTGCCCTCCCTGATTCAATTCAGTGTGGTTTGACAGTGGCACATTATCATTCTGAAAGCACCAACAATCCAACGCATCATTTGCTTTTGAAGTGGCCAGTCCACGCCAATAACCTCTGATGGTGTGTAAAAAATTAGGACCCCTAATTAGGACTCACACAAGAGTCTTTTTCTCAGATGATCTTGCCATTTGAAACACGTTCAACAGAAAATCCTTTCCCTGTATAGTTTAAGGTCAGTACTCAGGGAGAATACAGACTGGAAAGTGTATGGTTTTGTTGACAGTAGTGCAAATGTATCCACATTAAAATCATCCTGTTAAGTGATAAATGAACACAAATTTAATGGATATCTCAAATACTGTCAACCCCTTTTGCACTTACTGATACCATTTTAGCCTTTCCTTCAAAGGAGAGGTTGCTTTGGCATGTTGCGTTAAACATTTGTTCCCTTTTTGGACAAAGGTGCTGATGGAAAGTGACATTTTTGTAATTTTTTATATACAGAGACAACTACAATACCTTCCAATATGCATGTAGGACAACCAACTTTTCAAATCCAGTATGTCATTAGGATACATTGTGTTGTTCATTTACTACTCATACTGCTGCAGTAATTGCATCAATGCCATGCGGGGAGCAGCACACCAGCATGCCTGCCATGGTCCATGGTAGATTGATACAGTTCATATTTGATTGTGTGAACCTCATAGTGTAGAGAGTTCTGTGTTGTGACCCATTGCTCCACATCCTCCCTGTTTCAACAGTCTCAGACATGGAACAAGGCACTCGCGTGTCCCAACCTGCCTGGAATGTTGCCCTGCCTGAAAACACGGAGCTCAACATTCATGATGATGAGAGAGGACGTTTTAAACAGTTAATTCTAAAGTTATAGTATTTGTACAAACATGTAGTGATGCATCTCGGTACCAGTACGGACAAAACATTTAGATTCAAGACTCTGAGATCCACACAGATCTACATATTCTACTGTTAGGGTCTCTACGTGATATATGCATAAACTCACACATGGGACAGTTTGCCAAACCATTCAGTTGCAACATTGCACCTTACGCACTATCGCAACGTCGTCTGTTGTGAATGTAATGGTGTCAGTCACCAGCAAAACGAAGATTAATTTGAAATCATGTCAAAATCCACACAAAAAAAGAAAAAGTCAAACATGGTGAAAGAATGTAACATGGACTTCTTTATGCATGAGTGATGGAACTAGTGTGTTGCTATACATGCACAATACATGATGTCATGGGAGCATATCCCCTGTGATCCATGCATGTCAGGAGATTGTATAGCAGATTAGGCCCTTCCCTATAGTGTGGCAGGCAGGCAACAGACCACACAGACGCGGGGATGGGGCGTTGAAGCCGCCTGGGGCCATGGGCTGTGGCTCGCTGTAACTGCACCACTTCTCAGGTAAGCTATGTGCTGCTGTGCCTAGACTTGAAAGACATTCAAGATGTGCTGATATCTCCCCCAGCATTGTGCTACAGTAGAAAACAAAGAGTGCATTGCAGAGTTGTATTGTAGCCCACAAAATTAAGGTGTTCAGAGGGTTGAATAGCGGACACCGAAGGCAGGGTCAGGTGAAAAGGAACAGCAGGGCAAAATCACATTATTATGTCAGACATCATTTCAGTTCAACAGGAGAGTAGCCATTAGAACAGATAAATACAGTTAAAATTATATATTATTCAGGCACCGAATATCACACACAAAATATTAATATGAGCCACGGCATTTTTCTTCCCTTCCAAAATGATGCTTTATCAGTTAGAACCAGAGGTGAAATCAGTTGATATCTGGAAGGGCCGATCTCCATTGGCATGTCAGTTTGCAGAGATTAATCCTTTGATGAGCCAATCCACTGGCCTCCCTTAGGGGGAAGCCAATTCATACTGTGTGCTCTGTGAATAACACACACAACCCCAGCTCTGAGATTTTTAATCTCTCCTAATGACTGTGGCTAAAAAGCAGCAG
>OMKL01086926.1:7588-22164 GCA_900302295.1 Parasudis fraserbrunneri | reverse complement strand
ATTTTATTTACTTTTCACTTGCACTTTACTGTATCATGTAATATTTATGCTTTTGTTTGCTGTGTAAATGTACTTTTCTATGTATTGCTTTACTGTCTCTATTGTTGTATTGAAGAAGTAAGGCCGGAATATGCCAGTCTAGTTATAAACATGTATTATGAACCCATAGGAGAGAGAAAATACAAAATACTGTTCAGTGTGAAAAGTCTATTCTGTGTCACTGGAGTAGAGGCAGATCCTAGATTATAAAGGAATACAACCAGAGTCAGCAAGTGACCTCAACACATGGGGGTAAATACACAACACTAGAGAGAGTGAATAACAGTAAATGCAGTCCATTTAAATGTGTACCAGGGGTCAGGGCTATCGTTCATACTAGCTAATCTCAAAAGGCTCACAGTTGGAAACTCTAACTATCAGTAATATGAGCATGTTGAAATCAACCAAAGAGGGCTACCAGAGAGATTTAGGGTCACAAGAGTTTGAGTGAAGATGCACACGACACTACAACACTGTATGTCTGGCTGCACAACAAGCTTCTCGTTTTGAGATAATAAAGAGGACCTCAAAAAGGATGATGGATGTTGAGAGAAGAGCTCTAGGGACGGTTGGCTTGCAGCTGCTCAAAATGAGTCTTCACCCACTCCACATACTGGCCATAGCAGATCTTCTTCCCAGCCACTGTATGGACACTGTAGAGATAGAATCATGTTACCACACCACTCTTAATTTCCTGTAATGACAATGGTAATATGAGGACCTCTATAAAACTTCAGACAAATGACTGATAATGATTTCTTACATCATAAGGGTTCATTTTTGATACAGAAGTTAAGATCCGAGTATTATGTGATACTGTGCTTTTTTTTATTATTATTTATTTATTTATTTATTGTCAATCACAAGCTTGATATTCTTCTAAAGCTGTGATCTTCATCCCCAACAGCCTGTACAACTCGTGCCAATGACTGAAAGAAACTACAGGGGTGGGAAGTAATTAATTACTTTTACTCAAGTACTGTACTCTAGTAAACCTTTACTCCATTGCATCTCAATGGAAATACTGTCAATTTTTCTGTAACACCTACAAATACTATATATACAAATACTAATAAAGGGTTTTGCATACAAGACATGATGAGCCAGCCAATATATAGAGGAGGCCACCAGGACAAGCATAAGTGGCCCACCAAGCCTTTTAGTTTCACCTCTAGAAGGTAATGCATCGAAGATGGAATGCTTCTTCATACCACGATATCAGGACATGATGTTGGACATGATACTTTTGATACTTGAGTATATTTGATATCAATTTGTTAAAGCATATGGTATACCAGAGTACTAGTTTATAAGGGGATTTCTACTTTTACTTAAAGCGATAGATCAGATTTTTGGAACCCTAGCCCTATTTGCTACTCACCAATGATGTTGCTGATCAGCCAATGCAGATCTTTGTATTCTCTGCACTCAACATTCTGAGGTGATATGAGTTATAATTCAAGTGGTACTAGTAGCTACGGACACGAAAGACGACAGCATAGCCTGCTAGCTGCGGAAATTAAGTTCGTCCGGCTCTTAAGAACAAAATAACACATTTGCGGAGAAAACGAAGCGCCGCATTGACTTCGGCCACTGCAGTATGCACCGGCTTCACTTGCCGAACTAGCGGATTCTCCACACACTGGCTCCCTACGTGTGATCATCTACGTTTTGTGCGCAAGTCGCAATATCAATTTAACCAAATTGATCAAGGGGGTGAGGCTGATCAGTCCTCAGATGCACCCTCGAAACTGAGGCAATAAAAAGCAAGGCTTTGTGCTTTGCTGTTTCAGTAAGCATCAGCAGCACATCCCTACCGCCTCATCGAGTGTCCCTTTCTGATATGTCACTAACCTAGGTGAGAGCTAAAACTGTTGTGAGACAACAACAAAAAGGAAAAGAACAAAGCACAGACTTACATAAATGCCTTCTCCTGACAGTTGTTGTGGGTCTCCCCGATGTTGATAATCTTGAGTTTGGGTATTCTTATTATACTGAATGTGGAGCAGCATTCATGAGGTGTGTTCACACCAAAAGGAGCTGTGAGGATAATGAGGATCACTTAGTACATCTGAAGTCATCCATTTCTACATAGGCCTACGATATGTTAACATGCTGTCTCACTGCCCACTGCCAAACTTTTTTGTTTGTGACATTTGCAGCAATGTGCCAAAGATCTGGGCTGGTGTTAGGGGGACATCAGGCCTGGGTCCTTAGCCTATTGGAGGTACATAAGGGGCCATACCGAATGAGCAATTACAATGCTGTTATTTTGGTAAGTCATAGGGATGGCTAAAAGTGATAATATGTAATAATAATAATAATAATAATTATAATTATAATGTTAGATCTTAGATAGAAACTAACACAAATCTTGTAAAATAGGCACTGTATATTAATCATATACTCCAGTGTCATAGGCTACATTCATTTCTGTTCAGAATGGAATACAATATTGGCTTTACTCGTGGCAGCAGAGAGGACCAGTAATACAGAGGAAAAATCGCAGTGCAAAAAAAGGACTGAAGGAAATAAAATGGAAAAGGAGTATAGGATATTTGAGACCCTAGTCCGAGATCAAGATAAGACAGAGACAAATTAGGTCTAAAACTGAGACTGAGATATTTTTGGTCTGAGGACAAGTCCTGACTGTTGTTGTCTTTGTTCAAGACCGTTGGGTAAAATCAGTTCAAAGTCTGGTCAAGTTGACCGAAACCAATAAATAGAACTTTCAATGGATCTACCAGTAAGTGTGCAGTCCTTTATCAAGTGTACTGGTACTTGGTTTTACCTCTAATAGCCTAGCCTGTTGTTGTTTTTTGTAATGTGCGGTGGATCCTCTTCATTATAAAATCAATTCAATAAGATGTGGGCGCTTAAATTGACCTGTTTGCCATTTAAGTGGACAATAGAACCATGGCTGTTCAAATGTTAAAAAGGATGTGTCATTTTCAACCAGTTGCAAGTGATATTTGAGACAATACACATTTTGTGTATACTTTTCAACACAACATGTACTGAAAATGGATTGTGAGCAGCATATACTCATAAAATGTGAAAATGTGTTTTCTCAGACAGACTACACACACAGGTGTGTTGAAATGACATCCTTTTTAATTACGCATGATGAAACATTCTCCTTAATTACCATATTATAATATTTAAATAAATATTAAATGAATAAATTTTAAGTGTGAATTGATTGACTTACAAGCATTGCAGCAGCAGACTGTCAAGAACAGCAGTCCCAGAGTTAAGCAGAGAGTCTTCATGCTGTCTTCTGTATGCTGATGATGTCTTGTTTTCTGTCTGTCTTTCTTCTGTCTCTTCTGATCCCTTCCTCTCTTATCAGGTTGCTGCTCTACATATAAATATCAAGCTCTTTGACATACCTATTTATTAGCATTACCATGAATAGTGACAGTGTCACGGAAAACCACAGCAACGATTTCCCACGCCTTTTTATTTTGCCACAAACTTGTTAGTTGTTAGGGTGTTGTTGCTTGAGATGAGATAGGCTGTGTATGCCACACACCACTACCGATGGTGTGAAGATAAGATCTATATTGCCGTGGAGTTCTGATTCATCATCACCATTGCAGATGTGACACGCAATAAGAAGAAGGAAGTTCATCTGACTCTCACTTAACCATGTTAGTTAGTTAGAAGCACTTTTATTGTTGCTATGATCATAGACTCTAAATCTTTTCTAATAATGCAGATTTTTCCTTCTATTGTCCAGGTACTAAATCCAGCCCTGCTCAGATGACTTTTGTAGCCTACATTGTCTGCATCATTCCTATATCATCATTATCTATGCCAGGTGGTATGCCTGGAAGGGATTATAGTCGGGTTTCTCGTCCACGTCTGACTCACAGCCATGCTGATTTGGCAAAATGACATCCAGCCATTTTCATTTGAAACCACTTTTCGTCAGGGGAGTGCCATGGTTTCTCCATAGAGCCCCGTTGTACTTTTTTTTGCAGGTAGGAGGCAACTCAGTCACGTGATTCAGCAGGTATTGCTGACTGACTCGAACACAGTGTTTACAAGCAAGAAACTCGTCTATGCAGTTGGTCACATGTGTCTGTCTGTCTGTGTGTGTGTGTGTGTGTGACTCTGTCAGCAGCTAATCTCGTAAACTACAGGGACAATTTGGATGAAACATTGCACATCGGCTGAAAGCAGGCCAAGGACCTGAATCCTCAAATATTTTTCAAATCGGTCAACGACAAGTATTTTATTTGAATTCATTTCCATCATTGTCCATTGAAATATTATATTCAGTATAAAGTTACACCTTTTGAATGCAAGAGAGCGATACTACACAGCTCTCTGGCACCTGTTTACAGCATGCCATAGTGAACCTATTGTTGTTGATATATCTATGCATTAAAAAAAAATTCCCCAGCAAATCTCTTAATTACATCAATATTGTGCTGTCAGAACTTATGTGTTATGTTTGCAGGTTAAGTATTTAATATTCGCTAATGCCTATTACTAGGCCACCAGCATCTTATCAACCAGGAAATGCACACATGAAACGTAGTTCTATGCACGAAACTCGTATTAGCAGTTGATAAAAAATTATCTATGCACAAAAATGATTCTCTTTCCAACGAATCTCTTGGTTACAACAACATTGTGTAAGCTAAGTAGAGTTGTGATTATAGGTGAAGTATTTCCAATGTTCCCTGTTTGGCGGAACAAGACAGCTGCTCTGGCCAGAAATCACATCACTCTCGGGGCCAGACAGTGCGACTGAAAACTTAACGTTAGCAACCCACTAAACTCTCTTGAACTCAACAGGTTGTCAGTTCAAACGGAGACCACGATTTCCACTGCTGCGATGGCTTTCAAATGTAGACAGGCAAAAACCACATTTTCCCACATTTGGGACAAAACTATGATGGAAATACCATAATTTAAATTGGATTACACCATGGTAGGACAAAAGTGGTGCCATACATAACTTTTACCATGGTGGTATCGTGGTGAATTATTTATACAATGGCCCCATGGTAAACCTGAAATTACCATCATACTACCATTATACTTTTTCATATGGGAACATTTGGAATATGGATTTGTTTCCCCTCTGTTTTTCCTTCATCTTCTGTTCTGTTCTTCCTTTTAAGGGTAAGTTAAGTTATTTTTTAACCCTCACCCTATTCCTACTACCAGTGATGTTATCGATCAGAAAGAGTCCTGTACTCCAGTTAGAGTTGCGGGTATCCAGTATGAGGAACAGCATGGATTGTGCTGAGAAAGGACTCTACCAATCAATAACATCAGTGTTAAGAAGGAAATAGGTCTAGGGGCCAAAATTCTGAACTTGTCCTTTAATGTAGCCTACAGTAGACTCATTCTCCCATATAAAAACCTCAGTCCCTGTCTTATGACATATAGAGACTAAACATGGACCAGTCTGTATCTATAGTTCTGTACATACATTTGACTCCTATTGCACATTTCCATTTAAAAAGCACATGGAATATTATGGTTTGCAGCAATATATTGTTTATTAATATGCACAATAATAAACATGCAAATTATTTTATTGAAAAAATACATATTTCCATAATAGTCTCTTCGATATAATTTTTTTTTTTATAAAAAAAAAAATCTCATTTCACATTTGCACATTTAAAAACCATATACAAATGCCAATTGTGCTTTGCAGCCATAAATATTGTTATTAAAATGTAACACAAGAAGCCTGAAAGTCTCAAAATAATAAACGGTTTTTGATACAAGATAAAGTTGTCGTTTAAAGTCAGAAAATCAGAATGAGGTTCATATAAGCCATGCTGCATGGAGGGGGGTCATGCATGGAGAGATCAAGGAGTCCTCAGGCATGACCGCCACTGGCCTCGGCGGGGTGTAAACGTTTGTAGGTGCTCTGCGCCCATGGGAGAACCTGGCTGTAGCAAACGTTAAATCCTCTGGCAGTACGGACACTGTAGAGGTATAATGATACAAGGGAAGAGTTTAATCAAAGTGAGAGGATAGACTTCTACATAATCGTATTCATTCTAACTGGGAGATAACTGTAAGGTTTGTTATAAGGTTGTGTATCCAATATTTTTAAGACCAATACCAGTCACTCTGCTGGGGGTCACTCTGCTAAAAAGTCAAGGTTTTATAAAGAAACAACAACACCAAAAAAACGACATCTATTTTGGATTGTATTTTTTTTTTTTTGCACATTTGCCCAAAACATTTCCCCGTCCATCATCACCTTGGTTATATCATGAACAAAAGTCTTCAACTGTTATGATACAAAAAAAACAAGACAGTGTGACAACATGAGCACAGACTTACATGAATCCTTTAGGCTCACAGGAACTGTGGGTCTTCTTGATGGAGATGATGTTTTGTCGTTTTATTTTCACTGTTTCAAATCTGAAACAGCATTGTCTAGGTGATGTGTTCACTGCCAAAGCTGTGAGAAAGAGGCGAGACAGTGAGGGTCAATTAGAGGAAGAAGATGATTAATTTATTGTCAATTTGCATGGTCTTTCTGCATATCCCTCCTAGTTACACATAGACACACATCCCAAACACTGGGAGACGGGTCAGAGCAGTGCAACAGCACACCCTTGGAGCAGTTTTGGGGGGCCAGAGCCTTGCTCAAGGGCACTTTGACAGAGATGGTGGGGTACCGTAGATGTCGTAGTCCTACCAGCTCCCCCCCTCCAGTTGCTAATTCACTGACATGTTTGTAACTAGCCAAAACTGTCGACACTGGCGGCGTTTTGATGCGCGTGAGATGCGCGTGTGCCGGGACAGAGACGCTCTGTTTTATTCAATGCTGCGATCTCCACCAGGCGCATACGCTGCGCGGACGGACGAACGTGCTTTTCTGCTGCTCCATTCTTTTTTTACGCTTCAAGTCGTTTTTCCCCCAGCCCTGTGCGTCAGTGAAGTGTGGAAATATAATTTGACTGCTATGCAAATAAATGACATAAAAAAGAAATCCATACATCATTACATTCAAATCAGGAAACTGAAATATTGGCGCAGTTGGCCAAAAGTAAGGGATTACATAATGTAATCCCTTACTTTTGGCCAACTGCGCCAATATTTCAGTTTCCTGATTGAAGCTATTGATACTAGGCTAGATGATGAGTTTGACACAACAACGTATATGTATATTGCCTCTTAGGCTACAGGTCCTGTTAATTGATTGTCATTTCACTTCTGCACGCTATATAAATACATTGTTAAATTATGTAGAATAATTATGAAGAATAATTATGTAGGCATTTCTATAGCACTTTGAGGCACCGTGGAACGGGTGGTTGGACAAGTATTTTCCTTACCCCCAGATGCAATTGTGTAAACCCTGTGGTTGAATACTCCACAAACACACACACACACACACACACACACACACACACACACACACACACACACACACACACACACACACTACATCATTTTTGTGACACTGTTCATATTTCATCCATTTATTGTCCACTTATCTGTATCTGTGAAGCACTTTGTATCAAACTGTGTTTGTGTGTGAGAGCTTAAATTTGACTGACTTCAAACATTTTCTGTTGTCATCAAGTCCGGCAGCCTGTCACTTAACCTCACTCTCATATAGCACACATTACTTTGAGTGAAGGAGAAAGAAAGTAAAGGAACAGTTTAGTCAAATGTGGCCCTTTCTACAGTAAATTGATGGATAACCAGCATGCTTCATTTCCAAGTGTTTGTAAAAGTAAAAAAAGGAATATAATAAGTAATACGACATTGATTTATGAGCCTCTGTTGTAGATGTATATCTCTGCACTGAAGTAACTTCCCCAGTGCTGATTATGAGGCATCGTTAAAGAATTCTACATATATTTTTTAAAAGAGTGCGCACTGCGCAATCCACAGCCCTCTTCCAGCCCTTTCTCTATTGAGACAGTGGAGAAGGCTGCAGAGCAGAGCAGAGCAGAGATAAGACAATGGGTCCTGCTGGGAGTTTAACCTGGGTCAGAGGAGGGTATACACAATTAAAGAGACACTATCTGAAAGTACAGAACCCTCCCTCAATATATAAACAGGGGTTTGACTATTCCCTATGATTAGATGGTTGAACCAGTTTTATATTACAATATGACTCTAATATAGTTTTTAGATGCGAATCGCATTTCAATAATCACAGGAATCATATAAACTAAGAACATCTTATCACAGGAAATGCACTCAGCATCTATAGACCTGGGGAGTCACTTGATAGTTTTAATACAAAATACACTATTGGAAATACATACTCATAATTACCTGATACTCATACTGTTTATCAATGCCGTAGTTTTCATGTTTTAGATGTGGATGCTCATAGCGTTCAAATGAAAACAAAGATGGCGGTGAATGGTGCGATAGCAAATGAGAATTACAAGGGATACCAACGTCAGAGTAGTTGTGCTCTTGTGATTGGTTGAAGATTGGCAAGGCTTATGGGTATGTAGTAGTTACCATGGAAACGAGTAAAGGTTATGATATAAAACATATTTCAAAGATTAACTTAAACATTTACCTTTATAGGTTGTAACAGTAAAATAAATAAATAATCGATCTTTCTGTCAAAGATTATGAACCTACACAATACGGTATGGCTGTAATTACTAATAGTTTGATCTTCACTGGGTGGCTGCAATGGGGGAAAATCACAATGGAACCTCCCTCCCCAGGTCTATGACACTCTGTGTCCTTGTTCGATATAGGTATGAGGGTACTGATAGGGTACCTGACTTTTCCATGACTTCGTTGCAGACTATGTTGCAGAACTTCAATGACCTAAAAATGTTAATTCCTCCTGGTTTGTTTATGTTGTTTTCCAGTTGGCCTTGCTGTGGAAAAGTGGACATAGCCTACTGTGTAAGAAGGCTGCTCGCCTAGCCTGGATCCAGCCCTCTGAATCACCCACTTTTCAAAATTCCTCTGATAATATGATTCTGTTTAGGCGATAGTAAATTCCAGGAAGTGGACCCAGAAAGTCTCAGTTGAATGAGATTTGCCATAGATGTATTTTCAAAAAACCTTTTAAAAATGTTAGCTTGACATGCAAACCATCCGAATCCCAAGGTAGTTATACTCATGTAGCAGGCTGTCGTTTAAAATAAAGAGTTTTATTTTGTGCCATGATTCCAAATGTTAATAGTTAATTTGAATGTATTTCAATATGTTTATAGCATACACTTTTCCACAGCAAAGCCAGCTGTTGTGGATATCAGACTTTATGACTTTTCTGAACTGAAAAACAGCATAAACAACAGCGTAGACTCTTCCTGGTTCCACTTCCTGGAATTTACAAACAGCAAACTATTCAGGGATCTGAATCGCTATGATCGCTAAGGCTATGATCACCATCACTGCAATGAATGTGTGTGAAACAAATTGTAAAATACATTCTAGTACATTTCTGTAAAATGTAAAATTGCCTGACATTCAGTTACTTCCTCTGACCTTTGGGAACCCTGGGACACACTAGAGACATCTGGTAAAGCACCCAAAGATATTTGGTACTGGCCCACTTTCAATGGGTGCTGGCAGGTATGTCGTCATTACATTCCTCTCCTACACAAAAAGAACCTCAACTGCTCAGTATTTTTATAGAAAAACAAAGGATTGTTAATACTGTGCCATTCCCACTGCAGGCCCAGTACGGGTACAGCACATAATCTGTGCAATGGGAAAGCTGTATAATTAGGAAAGACAGGGTCTGTGGCCAGAGCAGTGTTTTATCTCTCTTATATAGAGAGGGAGGAGGAAGTTCCTCGAGACAAGGGGCCCAACTCGGGTGCTCAGCCGCTCAATACTTATTGAATTGCGTGCCCATTCCCACAGCTCCACCAGGTCAAATGACTGGGGTGTGTAGCTCACAACTGCTAAGTGGTCCATCGATCAGTCAGCTGAGCCAGTGGGCTGAGACGGGCTGAGTTGGACCAGACTGAGCCGGACTTGGTAGGGCTGGACTAGACATAAAACATTTGATCACAGAGGAGGAGCACTGTCTTGACTTCAGTATATCATGGAAAGATGCTCACCGAAGACTAGGATGCCCATACAAAACAGAAAAATGAGTCTAATGCCACTCAACTTATGAAATCATATAATGTCATTCCTGTGGCCTAGAACTGTTTCATAAAAATGTGTAAACATGAGCAAGTTTCCTCCCTAAGCTAGAAACTGGAGAGTCAAGACTAGTCTGTGATGTCATCAAGATGTATAGCCTGGAGTTCCTCTATTTACTATGAATTGGAGACTGGCTTTATGGAAGCATATAACATTTGTGCAGTGGTGTATAAAGTACTTGAAAGCCATACTTGAGTAAAAGTAAAGATATAGTGAGTAAAAGTTAAAGTCACCCATAAGAAAATCACTTGAGTGAAAGTCTTAAAGTAGCTCACATTAAATGTACTTAAGTATCAAACGTATGTACAGTATCTGGTCTTAAGATGTACATAAGTATCAAAAGTAAAAGTACAAAGAAACAAAACAGCCAGAATTTTCAAAAAAAAATATAAAGGCAAGCTAGCATGGCTACTGCTGAGTTGAGGTGTTGAATAAAATGTTGGCAAACTATGTTATCGAAAATATCGTATCTTTACTGATTACTGCAATTACTTAATTCACTTACTGCAATGTGTTGTTTTTTAAGTTTGACGGAGAATTTTGAAACGCCATTATTTCTGTGTTCTTAGGCAGACAAAAGAGGCACTTAATTCTGTAGGATGAATCTTTGATCACTACAAAGGCAAAAACATTTTGTAGATATGGCCACGGATGTTCGTCTTCCTCCAAACTACTACTAGCAGGTGCCGGTGCAGCAGTAGCATGACAACTATCGTCAATGGATGATGGCTGCGTTTATCGTGGTGTTTCTGGAGACTGAAGAATATTGGCAAATGGCTGTGTGGTCTTGTGGGAAATGTGCCTCAACTTGTCTTGACGAGAACGCCAGTTGCTTGCACGCGAATATGCACAGTCCAGGTAATTCAATATCACGGTGAAACAATTATATTCAGATTTTATTTTGTAGCGAGTAACAATGGTGTCCAATGTTAATGTAGTGGAGTATCATTCCGTATATTAAGTATAATCTTTTTTCTTTTTAATATAGTGAAGTAAAAGTGAGAGTCAAAATAAATATAAAAACTCAAGTAAAGTATAGATACTCCCAAAAACGACTTAAGTACTGTAACAAAGTGCTTTTACTTCATTACTTTACACCACTGCATGTGTGTGTGCTTTTACTCACAAATGAGTATCGTAGTATAGTAATAACAGCAGTAATAGTGCCAAAGGAGAAAATATGCTTGTGTCCGGAAGTCACCTGTTTGCTTTCATAGTCACATTTCCCATTTTTTCCAGTTCATTGTCAGTTGAGCTGTTCATCTCTGTGAATACAGATTATAGAGTTGGACACTTTTAACTTGTTTCTGGGTATAGAGAGAGTTATGAATCAAAATACAAGTTGAACTGTCCTGGGGAGTATTAAACATACTATATTTCAATACAGAAATTCTGTGATATTCCACTTCAAAAAGCCTTTTTTGCAGTGCATCGTTAAAACAAAATGCACAGACTGGCCTTCCTCAGGGTGTATATAATGCAGGCAAGCAATGCCATTCCTGCTCTGTTAAAAGCTGGCACTGTTGATTTGTCTGGCTTTACTGACAGGCAGAAGGGTGTTAAAATCTAACCTTGCCATGGCAACGACGTTAAGCCATAGAGCAGAATACTGAACACTCACACACACATACACACACGCGCAAACGCAAATTGAGTATGGTACCATATGTACGTCAGTCCCTTGATTTGAGCCCCTTTTATGCCAATCAGGGTGTGTTCCAGTGACCCACTGCCCAAGATTAAGGACTGGCAAAGCCATCTTTAACCTCCCAGCAAACTGATTCCCTGCTTTTAAGAGCCTATGAGGAGCAGACTCCTACTGTAGGCCTTAATGCCATAACATCACTCTGCCAGCTACGTTTTGCACAAGCATCAAAACAAGACTGGAGGTGGGAGTCAGATTGGGACATTGCCACTTCAGGGTGATAAGGTAATATAGCCTGTGTGATGGAGCACTGCTTAGCAAAATGCATAGAGAAGATCAATCTCCTGACAAGCAAAATGGAATGATCTCATTAACACTGTGATAGATGTGGCCATTCAATCAAGTCCAAATGCCTGCTCTGCCGCCGTGAAATGCATGATGAGCTGCACCAATGCTACTGGTGCAGAGTTAAGTCATCATTCACAGATTATTCAGTGAGTTCGGGAGAGATGAGAATGAATAAGAAAGCCAAAATGTCAGAGGCAGCAGCTGTTTGCTCCACCCTAAACCTAACCTCACCAGATGTTGTATTCCATTTGGCTCCTGGTGTATTTGAGAGTAGCAGCAAAGCCTTAATTCACTGACAGAAGGAATTCAGATGAGAGAATCTCTGGAGTGTCAAGAGAGTCACACAGGTGTCCTGCTCCTGTCACAGAGGATCTGTTCCTCGTCCTTTCAGTCCCTCTGTACCAGGCCAAGGTACTGAGGGCCATATGTCACTCCAAATCCGAGTTTATTCATCTCATCATTTGGCCTACAGCAGCCACATCCAGCAATGTCCCGTCTCTGGCTCTAAACAGGGTCAGTGAGGGGAGCCATAGTCTTGGTGCTTTTGATGAAGTCAGAGATTTAGACTGACGGATAGTTAGGGCCAAATCTAACCCTGTCCATATGGGTCACATCTAAATCCACTCTACTGTACCTCCCTCTGCTCCTGACAGTCAAAGATTACCAACTCAAAAATAGATTTATCTCGCTGTAAAATAGGTTAGATTCTGGACACAGGGGATTTAGATATTTCACTGACATGCTTGAATTAGATGAAGATGATGATGCACTTACATCATGCACTTACAGTATGTTCAATACAACTATTTATGATAACAAAACAAGACAGTTGCGTGTTTAAATTAATTAATTTATTTCCATCGCATACACACACCTTCTCTGCCAAAAGATCTTTTTATGTACAAAAGTTTACAGACTTATAAAATAGTAATTGTGCACTGTCCCAGAGACACGTGCACATGGACAAAGACATACATAAGAGATTTCATACACGTGTTTCTGAAGAAATGTATGCAAGTTATAATTGGCACATCCAGGAGACAAGCTTTTTCAAGAGCTTTGCATAATGTTTCCCATTCCTCAAACTGACCATCAAAACAGGCACATTTTGCAAGTGCAGGAGCTTCAGCAGGGAGACTTATGCATTTTAAAATATACTGTATTCAGCTACACACTGCTACAAAATAAATCCCTTCAAAACACCTAGAGATCCAGCCTCTTTAGCCATTAAAAAAGCAAGTATTATTTCTCTGGAAAACGATTCCATATAGCAAAGTATCTGATCACACCCTCTCACACTTAATTTGCCTTTGATTTCCCATCACAACAAAACATGTGGTAAACATAATACACATTTAGTGCAATTAGCAAAGATATGATTCACGCCGCAATACTATGGTCATTGTGAAATACTACAGAATGATTTCTTTATAATATACCAGAAAAAGTCAACTGTTCCACTGAGAGCAATAGGATAATTGTACGGAGCATTAGCGACATCTACTGGACATGATCAGTAAGACTCCAAGAATAAACCAAAACTAAATCTCACAAAAACGTGTTAAAAGAAATCCCATGTTTGTAATTCTTAACGTGAGTGGTGGATGAATCTCTTTGGTAGTTGTGTGTCGATTTTTTTTCACACATGGCAACAGCCCTTTGTGATGTCACTGATCCAAGTGAGCTCCCATGTTTCTTGATGGGAAAAAAAGCATGACATTAGACATACAGAGACCTTGTGTCCTTCTCAGCAAAAACAGGGGGAAGATGATGCAGCTGTATTCTCCAGAGTTTCAAGTCATTGTCTTCTTTTTGATCTGTTGTTTTGTTTCATACATTTCCACACACCTCTCCTTTCTGTTTCTCCAGATCTTTCAGTTGGTTTTGCCATCATCTCCTGGTAAGAAGTAGGGATTCTCGTGGCCTTGGACCAGGTAGGAGTATCGGGAAGTATTTTTTCCTTTGAACGTCTTCATTCCATCTGGGTTGAGATCGTATGAGCCCGTCTGAAATGCAAGTGGAAGCATAAAAAAATATTAAGATATCAATTAAGATATCCATATCAAGATGGATAGACACAGACATAGAAATGTGCGCTCGCGCACACACACACACACACACACGCACACATGCACATGTACACACACACACACACACACACACACACACACACACACACCACAATGTGCAGTGACGACAGCAAAACAATTAATCATGAACTCCAGCATCAACCGCATTTCTTTGAGCTGTCAGTCACTAGATTTTTAATTATGATGAAAGGACACTGCTTTCCACAACAGTCAGAAATTCCCACTATAGTCTCCACAGCCTCAGAAGCTCCCATCACCAAGAGAATCACACCATCATCATTCTCATCATGACCTTTCTAAATCATCAGCTGGGGGGGGGG
>OMKL01086925.1:0-10415 GCA_900302295.1 Parasudis fraserbrunneri | reverse complement strand
TTTGATGAGGAAATGAACCAGATCCTGTCTGACCCTGATGATGACACTAAGGGCTTTTTTGACCCCAACACACAAGAGAACCTCACCTATCTGCAGCTGGTGGAGAGATGTGTCAGAGATCCCACTACTGGCCTCAGCTTGCTTCCATTAAACAAATAAACAACAATAATAATCCCCTTACATTCTGTTTTTGTCTGTCCTGCTTGTAATTAGGGCTGGGCAATAAAACAATATTTGAATCCTCCAGACGAAGAACCAGATAAATCTTCTCTAAGTTTTCAGATGAGCAATGTCTTCTAACCTAATTAGCTAAAGATTGCAAGGTCAGTGTCATGTACCATACATTCATTGTTAATGACAATAGTGGGTAAAGGGATATTTCACTTTAGGAGAACTTTTCAAAATCTTACCTCCATTCATGGTAATCTACAAGTTAGCTAGCGACCACTGCTGCCCGTTGTCCGCTGTCAACACCACCATTCATGTGTCAGGATCCTCATTCACTTCAGTTCATTTTGAGGACCAAGTCTAAATATCATACTTCTGTGTAACATATTTTTCTGTGTCAAAGGTTGTTTTTTTTATGAGCTAATGTTGCCATTTTCAAATTATCAGTACTCATTTAACTATTTCTCACGTGAGGTGTAGTTTGACCAACTGTAAAATTTTCACACAATGTTTAGAATCTTCCTCCCAGCAGGACAGCAGATAATCATGGGTCATTTTGGTATTCCAAAACATAATATGCACCATTAATCTTGTTGCTCCTACTACTCCTACTAAATTATTGCTGGCACATCAAAGAAAAACTCACTAAGCAACATTCAAGTCATCTGAAGACCATTACTTACAAAATAGTACAATTTTAGATGATGCAGTCATTTGTATGTTTTTATTCATGGATATATAGTATTCTGGAATCAAACACTTCATATGGCTATGCAGCTGTAAGTTTTGAAATATTTTGCAATGAATGATTCCAACTTTCTCTAAGATTGGCAGAATTCTAAAGCAAACTTATGAAATGCCTTTCAGCTTTAAGTGAACTTCTGTAAACCTACCTGATCACAATAAAAAATAATTAATATTCTTCTGTTTGTGTGAATTTATTATCAATGTCTTTTAATGTTTAATGTTTCTGTAAAGAGCATGGACAACAAGAATTAAATCAAGATTTTAAATCAAATGCAAAACGAAAATATTGTATCTCTGAAAAAGTGTTTTTCAGGAATCTTTATTTATCTTTATATATAGGAATCTTTACATATACTGTATATATACACATATACATTGACCACCTGGAATTTAACAATTTTATGGGTTAAATGGGTCCTACGGTCATAAAACTTACACAGAAAGGACCATGGCCATCAATTCAAGTAGGAAAAGAAAGAAATATGCCAATGTTAGAGTTTTGTGGTTTTTACACAACAGCTGAAAAAAGTGATTCACTTATAGAGTAACTGTCAGAAACAGAAATTGTGGTCATGTGTACAAGACCTGACTTTATCTCAATCTGATCTGACCGGATATGAATGTTTGTGCATGTTGAGCACAAATAGATTTTCATGTGATCTTACCCCATAGGAGAGGCTGACACTATGCAATGCTGTCTCATAATATTAGGGATGGGTCTCCCTCTTGTGGATATACATATAAATGTATATCTCACACTACCAAAAAAAACACAGAATCAATGAATTAAACAATTTCACTCTTAATTTCAATCATGTATCATTTTTATTTAGTAAAAAAAAAAGATATTACAGCAGATATTATTGAGTGGTCCTGGTAAACTCCCCTCACCCTTAAAGGAGATTCAAATAGCCTATACATACATCTGTATCCTTGGTCAATGTTATGCACATAACCTTTATCTGCTGATTCTCAGATATGCTTCCTCTGAACCATAACCTTTCAAAATTTTACAATGATAAATTTGAAACTTGATAACGCCGTTTTGTTATGGCAATGTCTTCACATGACATTACATTTGGTATGTCTTGAAGGGAGAAGTACACTTGATGACAAATTTCATGTCTTTCTTTCTATCTTGGACTGTTTTAGTAATCAATATTTGAGTCTATCCTAAAACCAGAAGCAACAAATATTCTTCTTGTTATCATCAAGAAATAAATTCTTCAACTGCCCCACTGACGGTGAAGGGAGATTTGACTTTGTGTACACAGTGACATTATCCTGATTTTATCGGCATATGGACATTATCTTCTGCTTAGCACTTCAATTGGATGTCAAAGCTCAAACTAAGGCCATATTCCCGTGAAATTAACCTGGGTTAATTACTTGATCCACACAGCAAGTCACCAATTTTGACATCACTGATTAGACCCTTGGTTCCCCTGTCTCTAGCCTTGGGAGGTAGCTATTCATGTTCACATATTGAGTGCACTGTCCAATATAATAGGAATAATATGAATACTGTTATAGTGGATTTTCATGGATCCACATTCAACTGTTAGCTTGCACTGAAGGGTCCTTGTGCTTCATATTATATTGCTTTTATCTGTAAAAGTAAAAATGGATTTTGTGCAGTTAAAATCGTAGTGTTTGTGGAAAAACTTCCAAGTCAATTATATCAGAGTAGCTCAGTAATCAAGTGTTACTGAACTAAAGTTTTGCACAAAAACTTAACTCAAAACAATGTAACTACTATTCTAATTTGTCAAGCAGCTGGTGGATGTCTTCTTGGCCACGGTACACCCTCTTAAGTCCTCTTGGAAGATAACGGCAGGATGACAAGTTCAGGTAGCCAAGAGCAGTAGACTGGCCAATAACTAACCTACGAAAACAAAACAGAAAAACAAGACATTCTCTTAGGCTTGTGATTTTTTCCCTAATGCCAAACTTAAATGACTGATATGTATGAATACATAATGCTTACTTATTCAAAGTTAAGGTTCAGCATTTTAGAAGGCTATTGCAGCATTCACTTACCAAGCCCACCCATAGGACTTTGAAAATATTTTTGCACCTGTGTTTTTGTTTGAAAAATGGGCACGAGCATTCTAGCAATGCTAGCAATGCACTAGCAATGCTAGTGCAAGTCCGTGTGGTATTAAACCATTTCACTTAACATCACATACAAGCCATTCCATTTACGTATAAGCTCTAGTAATGGTAAGATTAATTAAAAAAAAAAACTTAAAAAAAAACTGGTTGAATGGACTTGTATGCAATAATGGGAGAAATGGTTTTATACCCCATTGACTTGCTCTAGCATTGCCAGAAAATGCTTTAAGATGTAATGCTTTAAGAAATTAAGATTTTCATTGACAGCTTGGTTAAAGATTAATAAAATAGGCTTCTATAAATACTGACCATTCCCTTTAAATTGTGAAGCTTCATATTTTAGAAGTATGGCTGCAATTTGTTTTAAACTGTTTTTCATGGTTAGCTAGCTTTGTTCTTTGTGTGGGCAGTCTGATCCCCAAAGTATTTTATCTTTTTTGAAACAGTAGGAGGGTAGAGAGGCAGACTGTAGTAGACGCAAAATAGAGAAGGTTCTTGGCAGGATTTGATCCTAGGCCAGCGGGGGCACATGTGGTTCTACAGGTGGGGGTCTTAACCACTACAACTTCTCTGGGCACAGTTACCTGAACAAAACGAAAATCAAACACTGACTACCTGAGGGCAGGTGTTGTGATCCTGGTCCCACTGAGATGGAGTGAACGCAGGGAATCTGCACTTGTTGCATGAGCAAGGTGGCCCATGGCTATTTCCAAGTCCTCCTCAGTGAAGAGATGATTTGTGATGTCGAGTTCCCGCAAGGTCCCACTCCATTTTTCTGTCAGCATGTGAAGCCCCTTCTTGGATGTTGACAAAGCAACATTGCTGTTGAAATACAGTCCCCAGAACAGACACTCAAGACCTGCCAAAAACAACAAACACAGCAAGGGGGTGAGTCAGGTGAATTGATGGTTTCATGATGCGATTACCAACCATTGTTATTGTGAATACAGCTAATTATTACAGATAATTATATAATAGGTTACATTCCAGTGCATTAACAGACAATCAATACATTCTTTAAAATGTATGCAAAAATTACATATTGCTCTTGACTAATTTAGGGTGTATAAATTAAATGATGAATATGGAGGACAAAAGAGCAAACTTTTAACTGCGGATTTTCATTGGCCCCCTGTCAAACCATGTTGAAAGAATGAAAACAGCAACAACAACAAAAAAAGAATAAATAAATAAATAGAAAAAATAGAAAAACTCATACATGTTATTCCTATGGTCAAAGACACTCCTAAAATATCAAGGATCACAAACAACTCCATGCCAAACCCAAAAACTCAAATTTGTGATGTCATCAGGTATAAAGTCTGAAGCTGCTCCATAGACAATGAATGGGGAAAGATGTTATAGTTGACACTGAGAGCACCCAGGGGAATGTTCTGAGTATACGGGTACATTTTCTGTTTCAGAACTGAACGGACTACTACAGAATAAAAAATCATTTGGGTATAAAAACTCAAACATTCTGTGGGTCCACAAAGACTCATCACAAGTTTGAGTCTTACCTCTCTAGTTTCTGGCTTTGGGAGAGAGTAGCTCAGGTTCACAAATATTGACTGGACTTTCCTGGGCCATGGAAATAACATATTGGAATTCTTAATTTGGGTGGCGTTCCCCTTTAATTTCCCAATTATGGTACAGTGCTTAAATATAACCCACCATCACAGGGCAAAGTAGCGAGACCAAACGGCGTGACTCGAGAGCAGCCTCGCAGATCCAGCACACGAAGCTTGGTGGAGCCAAAGAGAATGTCTCTCAAGTCTTTGTCGGTCATGAAGGACACAGACGTTGTGGCCATGCACAGCTCCTCCAGTAAGGGGAAGCCTGCCGTGGAATCTGGTCCATTCCGCATCACTTTATGCATGGGTATGACATTCAACATCCGGAATGTCTTAAGCAAACAACACACTCCTCAAATCAGTTAAAGATAATAAGACAATGCTTATTAACTAGAATCTAAAGTACAGTGGCTCCATAAAGCTCTCATTCCCCTTTGACTTTTTGCATGTTAACTATGAAGTTATTCTTACAATGCATTTATTTGGGAGCCACTGTAATTGTGATTAATCACATGGATAAGCGAATAGATCTCTGTGTGATCAATAGTTTGCACCTTTAGTTTAGGACATCCACTCTGTAAACCTTGGATGCAGATGGGAAGTTGGCAATGTCCACTGTCAAGCTTTGTGTTGACCTCCAGCAACTCTAAATCAGGGCAGCATCCTCTCTGGAAAAACAATACACAGTAGTGTGTATTGTATCAGGTGAGCCATTATGATCATTAGTATTAATGGTGTGCAATACATATACAAGGAACATTTGGAAAATTAAAAAACAACTCCTTACAGAGATTGCAGCTAGTAGTCTGTCATTCTTTGTTCCATGGGTGAAGAGAATTTGTCTGATTTGACTGCCATAGGTTTCTAAGAAGGTAACAAGACCTTCAACCTGAAACTATAGCAAAACAAAGCAAAAACAAAGAATGGATTCAAACAAATTATGACACAAATTAAGCTCTTTACATTTCCATGTTTCTATGCAACCTAACCATTAATTACTATGCACAGACTAGTGATACATCGATATCTTTTCACTGCCGATACCAATTTTGAGTCGCAAATTTCACCTCGGCCAATACAGAGTAGAGATCCAATGATTCCGATCTGTCATTTTTACTTTTACTGAACAGTATAGATTTAGCCAATTAATTTAAGGTCATTGGATTAAAATGATCGATGTATCATAACTGGTGCATTCACAAAATATTGTACATACTGTGTATACATCATTGTTTCTAATACTATGTTCACTGACATGTTTTTTTGAAATACCTCTGAATACTGCACATTTATGGTCGCCAGAGACCGGCTGTTTGCACCAAGGCTCTGGAAGGTCTTCTCTGTCACGCCTGTGCAGTATGAGAGCGTGAGGGAGTGGAGATGAGGGCAGGACTGCGACACAACCTATTTGGTTGACCATTTAACACATGAAGTAAAAAAATTTTTTTTAAAAAAAATCACATATCATTAAAATAACCCACAGTATGTATGTAAACTTAAGGTGGCAGTACACTGAAAGAAATGCGGACATGCCCTAAATAGAAACACAGTCTAATACATTGTCACCAATATACTCCGTGCGGCTCCAAGTTCGTGTCTGCAACGAGTATACGGTCGCAGCAGGGAATTCTGGCACCCCTTGGCCAAACAGCATCAAGGTGCTGAGGTAAGTTGATCAAAATGAATAAAGAAAGGACATCTGGCACACTTTGGTGAGGAATGAAAAGATGGGTATTTATTTGTAAAAATACATATAAACCAACACGTTTCTGCAAGGTGCCTTTGTCAGGTTTATATATCAATACCCATCTTTTCATTCCTCACCTAAGTGTGCCAGATATGCCTCATTCCTGCTTGAACCTTAAACAAATAAGGTTGGGCTGTAATTAACGTAACACATGGGTTCAGCGTCCTCCAATGACATCACTGGAGGACATATTCAAACTCATTAATATACTAATAATAACTATAATAACTGTCAAAGTAGTTATTAGCTATGTGTGAGATTATATGCAAAATAAATCATTGTTTTTCAGTAAAATGAGGGCCGCCCAAGTCAAGTGTATGTGTAGGAATCACTTGGCTATACAATAACAATGCAAGTCAAAAGGAAAGGTGTAAATGTGTATGACTTACTTCTACAACATAGTCAACGTTCTTTTTCCAGTGACAAAGAGAGAAGTTTCTTAGTTGGGAGAACCTAGGAAACAACAACAACAATCGGAATCGTGTTGTGATGAAATTATGATATTGTGATACCTTGGTGCACAATTATGTCATCTAAATGAATGATAGCAACCACATATTAACAAAAATTTCTCTCAAAATGAGATCTTCAATATTTGAGGGGATGATATTTGGTTTGATATCACACTGTGATTTTGCTTACTGCTCACTCGGGACGGGGGAAAAAATTTATATAGCATTGTATCGTGATATGTTGCGTCATTATATTGTATCGATACCTGAACACCAAGTATCGATAAAAAATTTTTTTATTAAAATTGTTTTTTCTTCTTCTTGACAATCCCATTTTGCTGCAATAAAAATGACTGAAGTGAGATGAACAGACTGAAAACCTTATCTCATTAGATAAAACAGATGTTGTTGACAAGGTTTTTCTTTTGGGACATAATTTGCAGTTGAAAAAAAGTCTTAAATCGCAACATATCACAATATTTTTTAAATCGCAATACTATCGTATCATGGGGCCTCTGGTGATTCTCACCCCTACTGTTCACATATCGTGATATATATCAACATCAGGGAAAATTCCAGATGATTATCGTGATATGAATTTCTTTCATATCACCCAGCCCTTTCAAGTCCATCCATATGTAAAACTATTTCTACAGACCTATTCTGTGCCAGCCAGTTCAGAGTTTCCTTTATCTTCTGCTCTGTTTTAGACAGCTGGGTCTTCCCTGGTTCAATCCAGCAGTACCCAACAGACACGCTGCGCCACAGAACAGGACTGGAGGCAGCAGCATTCCAGAGACGACAAACTCTCGCCATCCTGTAACAGGAAGCAGACAAAAATAAATATGTATCTCAGGAAATCATAACAGAACTTTAAAATCCCCCCAAAAATGTATATTCCAATCTGTGATGAGCAGTTTGAGCACTGTATCAAAGTGATGTTATAACTATCCATTCTGCTACCACCTGAACCCATAATATGAATCAAATCAAATGTATTGTAGGTAGGCCCATTACCTGCACAGAAAGGGTACAGCGCCGCCTTGGATGACCACCATCTGAAAAATATTGACCAGCACCTCCTCAGGCAGGCTTTGACCCCATCTGTCATCGATGCCTTTTTCAGGTCGAGGCAGAGTGTTGTCTTCTTGCACCTTCTTGTTCAGTGGATTCTTTTTCAGCTTAGTCTTGGCCACAACTGTATTTTTCCTCTTAATCTGAGCAGCCTTAGCTTTTCCATTAAGACTCTTCTTTTTCTTGTTGCCTTTTTTCTTTGGACGCCAGGTGAAGTTATCGTACTGACTGGTGTTGGATATTACCAGAAGCATATCTTCACCCTCTTGGACAGTGTAACCAAGTCTAGCAGCTCTGGTGACTTTGGCCTTCTTCTTCTTTTTGGGCTTAGCACCTGATTGCACATTGGACCTCCTCTTTAAAGATGTCTTCTTTGTTTGAGGTTCACCTTTTCCTTGACTTGATGTCCCTAATGCGCTTGATGTAGAAGTGTCTGCAGTTTCCTTAGTTGGGCCTTGAGCTCCAACTTCGAAATCCATTTTGAGGAGAAATCTGGTCCACCCTCTGCTTGATTGCTAAACATCCATCCACTGTGCTTTGGCTTATCCACATCTGTCTGCAAACACAGTAAAATGCGTTCAGTGAGCAAGTCAGTTGGCTTATTACATGTATTCAGCCAGATCGACAAATATATTCAAAGCTTGCCACTAACAATCTAAAACAATAAAATAACAATCACAACATAGTGACTTCTTGTATCAAATGCACCATTCAAATGTTAGAGGCACACACCGTTCCTCTGTGAACAGAATTAATCGATCATACTGCTGTTACTGTCATAACTAACATTAGCTCCTAAAATGCTGAAAGCCACATATTTTCGCTTATAAAATAAAAATGTATAATTTGTAGACATGTCTGCCAAGTTAAATATATCTCTCACGTGTTCTGAGGAAATTCAAGACCTAACGTTAGTACTTGTGTAGCTGCAATGTTTTCAAAAGATTTCCCTGTTCAAATGTGTTGTGTGCTTGATAAATGAGTCCCATTGTGAGGAGTATAATAAAGCTAATGCTAGCTAGCTACTAATACAATTGTGTAAAGTAGATGCAATTGGAATATCGCTGTTTACAACCACACGTTCGGACCTAGACTAGTGTTACGTTAGCCAATATCCACTCATGTGTCGTTCAGAATTCAATCTTTTCCACTCGACTATTTCAAGATTTCAGGAATATATCTTGCTACCGTAGCTTTAAAAACGACAATTTCCAGATTTCTGGACCCACAATACATTTCAAGCCCACCCAGGCCATTGGTTGAGAGCCCAACAATCACCCGCCTTCTCTGTGCATGATCCAATCGTTTACGCGGATTATTATTAGCTCAATGTAGTTGAGGAATGGAAAGAACAGACCAAAGTTTGTCGATGGAAAATAAGAAAGTGGTAAGAAATAATGAAGCGAGCTAATGTTTTTATAAAGTTCTGTCTATTTGAAATAGCGACGTTTATGTTGCAACTATTACCCCGCAAATTAGCAAGCCAGCTAACGTTAGTTAATAGCTATTGTTAGCTAGCTTACCGTTGGCTACATGCTAACGCTGAAAACAAGCCCTACTGGCTAGCTAGCATAATATCACCCATGCTGTGGAAACATTTGACATATTGACCAAAATATTTGGTTACACCACAAGACTTTGCATGATTTGAGAATGTCCTTTTCTTTTTTTTTTTTTTTTTTTTTTTTTTTTTTAATTAAATAAATGTTATACCTTTATTCTTGTTGCAGGTGTTGAGAGTGATTGGCTAATGTTAAAGCTACTGTGTATCTCAAGCAAGTGGCAATGGAGGAAGAGGATTTCTCTCTCTATGGGAAAGCAGTTGTTACTGAAGCTAATCTGAGTAAGTATGAAAACATGTTCGTGGGATGATCATAAATGATAAAGGTATAAGTTTGCATATATAATACAGATAAAATAAAACACTGAGCTGCTGGCCCTGGATATCTACACCGGATCTCTGAATGAGTGACTGAGTGAACATATGTTACGTTGTACTATACTCGTACTGTATAGTGACAATACATTTGAATCTAATCTAATATGTACAGTAGGACTGTTGGAGCGAATTTCGGGAGTCGAATATAATTCGAATAGTAAACATTTTATTACTAATCAAATGTCATAATTATTATTCGAAGGCATGACAAAGATGCTTTCATGCTGCGTAATACTGCTAGCTACTTCGACCCGACGAGACCAACAGCAGGAGGTGCGCGAGAAAGTGAAAGAGGAGCTGACAGTTATTGCGGTCTATTTAAGTAACATCCACTTCCATTCAGCCAGCAATCAGATAAGCAGGTTATAATCACTATCATGTCAGACTGAAAAAATATAGAGAAGGGCCAAAACGCAGATAAACTTATTTTCAACGAATGGCGGGTCTCGTCCAAGCACAATGAAGCCCCTTATGGGCGATTTGCGCAGGTGACAGACAGTAGTCTCAGTTAGACAGATTTACGCACAGGTGTCAAGCTCGCCTCCCCAGCTGACCATCCTGGATGAGTCGGTACAAGCGAATGACAGCAAATCTTAAAT
>OMKL01086920.1:0-11513 GCA_900302295.1 Parasudis fraserbrunneri | reverse complement strand
ACACACACACACACACACACACACACAAATGTTGCAGTACATTTAGTAGCACAGTATATACAGTCTGTGGAAGTTAAGAAAAACATGTTATATTGGCTCACTTGTTTTTTTTTTTTTTTTCAGATTTAAAGGGCTTTCATAGATTCTGACCCAAGTCCCACCTCAAGATCAACCCTTGGATACTGTTGCTATGCTTACGTGCGCACATGCCTTGTAGCCTTCAGTAGAGGAGAGGAGTGAATGGTATATCTCGTGTGGTGTGAGTGTGATCAAAGATTCAGAATAGTATACAGTTCTTCATTGAAATTCAATTGAATCACCTTCCTTTTCCTGTAATGAAATGTGGACCTTGTCCACAGCTCAGTTCACTCGCCATCTTGTATGATCATATATGACTTTTGTGTGACAGTTTCCACTTCTTCTTTTTTTTTAGATATCATGTTTGTTTACGTTTTGCCCATATTCAATAAATGTTACTGGATGTACCTGAATTTTTTTACGTAAACTAAAAATCACTGTGTTGTTAAAAGCCCTCTTCAAGCTAAAATTCAAGTTCGAAATGCAGAACTTATTTTTTAACCTTATTTTTCCAGGCGTATGAAAATTCAGTGCGTACATTTGAATGGCTTGTATTAGGGTAATACAGTAATTTGAGATAAAATAACCGGCACAGTGACTTCCAAAAGGGTGAATTACCTATACCTAGCAATTTTCAAGTCTCGTACTAAAGTATACACTGCAGACACTTATGTGCGAGAAGTCAAAATTAGACCGCTATGGTCCTTTAAAGCTGTACTATGGAAGAATGGCACCCTGTGCACTGTGTTTAAACATGTTGGATGAGAGAAAATGGCAACAAAATACACATTTCTTCAAGCAAGGTAACTTTGTGCCGTCCACATTTTATGTCCCAGAAATGAGACCATGACCTTTTACAGATTTTGCTGCACTGGTTGTACCCGACCAAGAGATTTTTTATGGGCAATTTCTCTGTGTTTCATGCATCACTGTTGGGAGGGTTTTCTCTTGTTCAGCACCACAGTATCAGCAGTTTCAGCCTTGTTCCCTGTGCTTTTTTGCAACCAGTCAATAATTTGATGTGCAGCATAATTATTATTATTATTTTTTTCATTTAATGGTTGAGAACCCCTCTAATCAAATATGTTATGCTTTTTATGATATTGATAAAAGTTCATTCAGAAGTGGTTGGTCTTACATTGAGTTAACCTGAATAGTAGGAAGTAAAGGAAAAGGATGGCGAGAAAAAGAAATTGCTTTTTATACAGTCATATTTTTATACAGTGAGAAGTCAGACTGAGTCTGGCTCACTCAAGGTCAAGGTCTCAAAGTCTCAGAAGTTGACCTAAATACACACACACACACACACACACACACACACACACACACACACACTGCACAGTAGCCATAACAGGGCTCCCAACTGGGATCCGGTTGGACATTGGACACAGTCTCTCTCTTTCCATCTCTCTGTCTCTGTCTCTCGCTCTCTCTATCCCCCCCTGCAACCTTTTCTTTACACAGGGCAAGGTAACATTGCTCAATTTCATGCTCTAATGAACCTCTCATCGCATGAGGTATCATACTGGCACACAACATGTCAAGTTAGTTATGGGAAGAAAAAAAAAAGTATTTCAATTAGTGTACTAGCTGGCATGGAAGACTGCCCTCTCCATATGCAACAAATCTGTGAGAAAAAGATGTTTTCTGAGGAAGTTGCCAAGGCTATGCTACCGCAAATAGGTATGAAAATTAAATCCCTTTATCACTTAATAATAACACTACTCCCCACTCTCACATAAAAACAAACTCAAACCCGAAATCCACAGTAGTGTACTTTACTCATGTGACTTTATGAGTGATACTACTGGTATCCTGTTTTTGTATGGTTGGAATACTTAGAACACTTGGAATAAATAGATTTCCCTCAAAATCTCTCTACCATGACTCCTGTCTCAATAGCCCTACAGCCTCAGATAGGGTGCTAGTCGCTAGTCAGCTTTCTGCCCCTGCGTTCTATTTCATACCCTGTACATCACCAGCTTTTGTCTACATTGCTTTGCAAATCTGCTCTTCCTCATTTCATGATTTGGTCATGCTCCATTGCTCATCATCAGTGACGCAATTGTCTGTAATTATTAGTAACCATATATGCATCACAGTACATATATACTGTAATGGTTCATAATATTTATACTAGCACACCTGCTTTGACTCGTTAACATGGTCTTTGCTTCTTTATGCATATTCTAGTGCATGATTGGATACATATGCTCTGCATTAGAGGCACGCTATCTACACGCCCTGTCTTTTCTCACTTCAGTCTGCATTAGAGGCACGCTATCTACACGCCCTCTCTTTTCTCACTTCAGTCTGCATTGGAGGCACGCTATCTACACGCCCTCTCTTTTCTCACTTCAGTCTGCATTGGAGGCACGCTATCTACACGCCCTCTCTTTTCTCACTTCAGTCTGCATTGGAGGCACACTATCTACACGCCCCGTCTCTCACACTTCAGTCTGTTACTTTCGGTAGCCGTCTGGAAACTTAGACTTAACGTTAGGTCAGTCATAAGCATATGTGTATATTTCTGTATATATCCTACATATGTCTGTACACATACATATCTCTGTACGTGCTCTGTACCCCTGTACTGTTCATACAGTATATACGCTGAAATACAGTTCACACTCACTCACTCAGCCCTGTTAATATCTGTAGTTAGAATGTGTTGGTACAGGGAGATTGGTATTGGCAGTGAAATAGTGCTTACATACCAGGGATTTTACCTCCGATTGTCAACCACACGTTCAGCTTGAGAAGAATTTGGCCTGGAACAGCTTCAGATAAGATAGGTGCAACAGTAGGCCTTATCACTCAGTCAGGGACATGTGTACCCAGCCGGCGTTTCTTTTCTTTTTTCCCCCACTTATGGTTGATTGACTGATTGATTGATTTGTCTGTCTAATTTGTCTCCACTGTAAAAAACAAAACAAAAAAAACCTACCTGTACCTCACTGGAGCCTGGATGGCCTATGTGTATTCTATTGCTCATTTGGAACTAAAATGATCACATCCATAATCTCACACACAGAGAAATGCTGGGTTATTAAGCCAGGTTAATTAGGTTAAGGCTGCTAGGTTATAGGCTGGGTGGGTAAAAATCCATTTTTGGTTAGAAAATATAACCCAATTCCAACCCATAATCCAACCCTGCTGGGTTATAACAACCCAGTGCTGGGTCGGTCCCTTTTTGACCCAACACTGGGTTACCAAATAACCCAAACTGGGTTCTTTTAAACCCAGCAGTTTTTAGTGTGCATATGCACGTGCTTGTGCGCGCACACACACACACACACACACACACACACACACACACACACATGCACAATCAGATCTGATTAATTGAACAAATGGCTAATGAGCATATCTGGTCTTCAAGCGATTTTCTTCATCATCATCATCATCATCATCATCGTTATCATCATGATCATAATCATCATCATTATTCAGCAGATGTACGTAGCAACAGCAGTCGCCCTTGAATCCTTGAAGGCCGTCTACATTACAGGAAGCTTGACCTTTTGGCTGATTTACCATGTCCTTGTGGACAGGACGTGCCTTGTTCCGAGACACATACATCGTCAGAAGCATTTGTGAGCCACAACCCGCCTATTCGAGAAGAGGAAATTACATTTTCCAAATGTCTGCAGGAACACAGAAATAGGCCTACGTTTTGTGGTTATGATGGGAGTGCGTAAAATGGAACACAACCAGGACTGGGTACACGCAGAAACATACTCAAATAGAATTTCAAAGCAATTATAGATTTCCGAAGCACTATCAAAGACGTTTGACCTTTCTACATTTTTATTTATTTTTTGTTCCTTTTCAACGTCTTACACAGGGTGCACGATCCTGACTGTTTATTTGTCATGTTTCATCTTTCACATTTCCCCTACAAGCACAACACAGCTGAATTAATTACATCCTTAATTGGGCAATACACAAGTACACTAAGTTAAAAATATCTTAAATGCGCAACACATCTCTGCAGGGACAATATGTCCTCCCAGGAACATTATGGTGTAAACAAAGAAAAAAAGAAACATTTAGATTAAAACGGAACATAATTTCCCCTCGTTGGCCATGTCCGGGAGCGCTGCAGTGCTGGTATGCTTATTTATTGTGTTCAACACTTACAGAAAATAAATGTCTCACCTTTGGGAATCACACATACTATTTATTAGAGAGAAATATTTGAAGTCATCCATTTAGTCATCTGTCTATTGTTCTTTCATCTATTTGGCCGTTCCATTTTCATGAGCATGTTAGTATTACTGTGACAAGATTGTACCATAGTTTGATTGAATCCAAATGATTGCTTTGAAGGTGATTTGCAGGCTATTAAACTTTCACCACCCAAATCTAAATTAAGAACATAAAGAAAAAATAGAGCGCATGCAATCAATGGAAAATCGGCAACAGCTGTTGAGTGATCTCCCCCCACCTGGGTTTATTGGCCAGTCCACTCAGGACAGTGAATGAGTTACAACCTGACACCACCATGATGAAGTTATGAGCTATAAATGAAGGCAGCTCGCCCATAAAGGTAAGAAAGTATCCGATTACATCATCATCGCAGACATCCTTGTAGTCAAACGACAGGAGATTGTAATCATATAACTGGCGATCATCATTAAATGACAACAGTGGCCATTGAGCTGCATTAATGGCATTTTGCCATATTGGTAGGAAATTACACATCATGAGAATACTATGAATACCGGTAGATAGAAACAGCCAGTACGGCTCCATAGGAATTGGAAACCTTTATCTATCACAGTCACGCATATGCTGTCATTGTCATCTCACTCTACTCTTCATAAACAACAAACACACAACCTGTATAATTACCCCAGGATGCCACGGTTGTAATTATATCCGTATATTGCCAATTATGCAATCCCACCCTTGTTATGTTGCAAAAAGAGAGCTACCGGTGGAATACTCACACACTTACACACACAGTGTGTCTGCTTTCTTGTCAAAGTGACTGCTGCTATGTTTACATGTCAAAATGTAAAATGTAATAACAAAAAGCGTGCATGACTTTTTTAAAACATAATTACATTGTTAATTGTCTTGTAATGCATGTTTGCATGACACAGCCATTTTAATGAGCGTCCCGGTAAACTGCTTCTTTTTATCAACTCTGCCTTCCTGCTGTAATTGAGCTCATGTACGGGTGCCTCGGTGGGGTGATTCATAGTGACTTTAAGAGAGTTAAGTGAGGTGGGAGGGCGGGACATGAGCAATTACTTAAGGTGGTATATGTAAGAGGTGATTTTGGTCGGAGGGTACATCCGTTTGACCCCCGGGCGTCTCTCAAAAGGGCCCAGACATAAGTGTCGGATGATCTCAGGGATGAGAGATCAGTAAATCCCCTGTGGATAAATTTGCCAGTCTCCAAGGCCTGGTTGTGCTTGTGTGTCTCTGTCTCCCTCCCTCTCTCTCTCAGGGTCATTCACTCTCTTTACTTGTAAGGGCTTTTGTTCTCTTATTCCTCTATTCCTATCCCTTGATTACTTCCCCCCCCTACCACTCTCTCTCCCAGTCTCAATGTTGCTTCCTCTATTTATCTCCCCTTATCTCTCCCAACCATTTTTCTCTTCCTTACTCATTCCCTCCTCTCATTCTTTGTACCTTCACTCTCTCTTTATCTTAGCGTCTCTATCTCCCCCCCTCTTCTCATCAGACACCCACAGACGGAGACGCAAAAAAATACCATCCCTCACAACTTCAATGAGGACCTTGTTATCATCTTGTCCCCGCAATATAGCTCTCTGTCTGCCTCCTTCCTCTCAGGTTGGACTCCGTCACTAATGGGACCCCCGTCATACTTGACAGGCGCAATTCCTCACCGCTGACAGACAGCGACACGGTGTAGCTCCGAGAGAAGTCGGCTCCGATGGGATTGCCAGACTAATGCCCCAGTTTGACTTACGCATTTGCAAAGGCCGCCTTTTTAATCATATCGTTTCTCTTTGTAGGCGGACAAAAGTGGTATTGTATGGGAAATGCCACACTTCATGCAAGGGGAATGTACAGGTATAGGGAACATAGCTATCAGCTAACTGTAGCTGTGTACAGCTGCCGCCATTTACCCTTTCATTCCTTTGTCAAGAGATCATCTCACAATGCTGCGTTGTAAAATGCTGTTATTCAACCTGGGAACACACTGCTGTACTGTATATACACTGTATGTATAAGAACATCCCATGGCAATGAACTGCATGCATGAGCGTTCCTCTGGTTTCAGGAGGAGAAGCCAAGTAAAACTTTATGACAGCAGTAACAGGTATGAGGCGTTTGTTCTCCCTCAATCTCTCAGCCTCTTAATCATTTCTAATAGGTTCTGCAGGGCAACAACAAAGACTCCACGCTTTTGTTTCCCAATCTGTTTCTCCCTTTGGCTTCGTTCCTTTGCTAAAATTCACTTGTTTTTCTGACCCTGTCCTTTGTCTCGCTCACAAGGCACAGCTAGCAGTTGACTTGTTTGTGATTGCACGGCACAGATTGGAAGAGCACATGACACAAACAAACGCCGTCTGCACTGCTTTAAAGCTGCTATGTAACACTGGACATTGTTTTGAGGAGGGTGCTGCTTCATCTAGTATGCAGCTTACACATAATAAATTCTTTTAATACTAACATTTAAAACCCAGGCGCAGGCTGAGTGAAATGAGGAGATAAAATTGTCTTTGATCACCCCCCCTCCTTAAAATGTTGGCTTTGTTTCAAGGGAGGTCTACCCCCACACCAACACAGTGTGGGGGTGGGGGGCAGGTACACTGATCTGTGTTAATAACACAGTGGTAAGAATCGCTCAGCCAGTCAGTGGTTTCCAGCCTGCCCACTTATTACCAGTGACATCACAGATCAGAATGCATTCAGCTCCCGCAAAAAGACCACCCTCTCATTAGAACAGACATCACTCTGAAGATCCTGCTGGTCATAGTAGCTGCCCTTTATGAAACCAATAAGCAGTATTATGATGATATTGTAAACAGGTATTACAGTAGTGATTATCAATAATAATAATAATAATTATAATAATATATCTTAATAATAACCATCAGTAAAGAAATGTTGTCCAAGGCAAATTGGCCTACAGGGACAATAAAAGTTCATCTTATCTTATAAATCTAGATAATCAGGTTTGGATTATTATAGACTATACATTTATGTATTTGTTTGTTTGTTTTGTTTGTTTGTTTGTTTGACCGGGACAGCGCATAATAAAATATATACTGCACCAGATATAGCCAAAGGCTAATTTGCATCTGTAGTCTCTGGGCAGAAGCCACAAACACATACAAAATACAAAAGCACATCATTATAAAATACAGAATTCAAAACACTGTAGTTAATAAAGGAGAAAAGGACAAATGTATCATCATAAAAGTAGTGGGTAGAGCCCTCCATAAAGCAATCTATAAAGAGGAGGCAAGGCATGCAATGTGTTTCATTTTCCGTGCTAAGTGGTAGTCATGTGTTCAGATGCGCTAATGCCATGATAAAACATTTCATTAGCCGATGTCTCGATTTCAGTCATGCCTGCAGTTCAGAGAGCGGATATCTCTCTTTGGACTTCCGTTTGATGAGGCGCGTTGTGCTTTTCCCGAGTGCCCCAGAGACCGTGTGTGTTTGTAATTTAGTCATGGGACGTTTCCATCTTAGATAATCTCGCTTTAATCATGATTTGCGAGAGATGCTTTAATTCATCACAGCACCAGCGAAGAAGACTCTTGGAGCGTGAATAGAGCCGAAGCGTTAAATATTTCAATAAACAAGTCGAATTTAAATATTGCATGGGTGGAACGATTGATATGAACTGAAAATACTTCATGAAACATTGAAGGCGCTGTGTCCAGTTGAACTGTACAGATTCATTGGCTTCTCTGCATGCCACTCGGGACCATAGAATGCTTTGGCTGCATTTAAGCCAGAAGGCTGGAGAAATACATGCAAGGCTTGTCATAATTCCCTGTGTGCTCATACATCATTGGAAAAGGGGAAAATTTGCTCTGTGAAGTTTGGTTAATTCAAAACCGCCGCATCTCCTTGCCCTTATCTCCCCTCACCCTGCCCCGAAAACCTCCCACAATCCCTTTCTCACCCATTGTCTGCTTCATCTATCCTTTACCTATCTCTCTCTCTCTCTCTCTCTCTCTTGCTCTCTGAAGAACTCAGTGAGTGACTCACTGGGGTGGATACTACAATAGTACTGCGTGGGATTTCAAAGAGTGGGGAAACACATGAACACACACACACACACACACCAATGTTTGTGGGATGTGGCCAAGCGAATAAACTAATTTGTCTGCGGGGTCAAGGAGTGTGTGAGAGAGGGGTTTATTTTGCGTCCTCCTACCCTTATACTTGCTTCCCCAGAGACACACACACACTCTCCCTCTCTCTCTCTCTCTCTCAAGGTCAGCTTATACAGTGAAAGGATACTGTGATTTACTGAATCACAGTAAAACTGTATTTTTCACAAATCCCCATCTTTACTTAATAATGGTGAACCAAAATGGATGTCAACTCAATTATAACTCAGTTATTGCACAGAATAGCAAGATGAATGGTAATGTCTCTTTAATTATTCATGCAAGGACTCACTGATACAACACACAACACAATCAAAGAGAAAAACATGCACATCATAAAAGTTCTATTATGATATGAGGCAAATGTTCTTTTGAAATAAACAGAAATGTTGTTGTCATCAATCTCATCCACAGCTGGCTCTGGTGGCTCCTCTCCTTTTCTGTGGAGAAATCCAAATATTTGATATTAATAATCATGCAGTGCTAACATGATGAATATTGAATATTTCAGCTGCAAATGGGATTAGTCTAGTTTATCGACCAGATCTTTGATGATACTGAAAGTGATGCAGCAGCAGGTAACATACAGTACCAAGAATACACTGTTCACTATGTGTGTGAATTAAATTTGTCAATAAGGTCCTTGATCATGCTACATTCTATTCTACATAGTCTTCTTCTGTATGCAGTGCATGCATACACAATGGAGTTGAATGTGGCACAATGTCTATGTTTTTGTTTCCCTAAGGAGCGTGGACAGTCCATAACTCCATGTGGGTTCTTAGTGACAGTTGGAGGGCTTAGTGGGAGACAGAGTAGGCTCAGGACAGAAGGTTCTGGTGGGACTTGATCCCCGCCCAGTAGGGGTACTTATGGTTCCAGAGGTAGGGGTCTAAAACACCCTAATTAGAATCAGTGCACATTATATCATTAGTGTTCTTGAAGCTACATAACACTATTTACAGCATTTGTAGAGCTTGTTGATCCTGAGAATGTCAAGGTCAGACAAGCCCTGCCTCTGTCCAATGGGAACAGTCGGGTCAGGGATGGGCGTTATGGTTTCCTGTCCGGGCTGGTTGGTGAAGGCAGTTCTGCAGAGATGGAGACCAAGATGATTGGGGAAGAACAGGCATTTGTTTCTTATGTGAATTAAGAGTGAGGAAATATTGTTTCTTGTTTGTTCCTGCCGGTATGCTTTTTACCCCACCATCTATCTTACCTTCCATAATGCATGACAGAGGAGTAGTCATATGGTGTGTCCAGATTGTTAGTGTCCTGCTTCTTGAAGTTGAGGGCAGTAACTGATGAATGAAAAGAACATGTCAGTATGTGCCATAAGTCAATGGATAGCAACAGAAGTTGAGTTGACACGGCCTGAATGGCTTTCCCTTTTAATATAGACAATTCCACTGTAATGCTTGGTGTGTTGCTAGGCAGCAGCTATGACTACAGCTAATTTCAGGTTTGCTGTTGTTTGCAAACATGGCGACAATGAACAGTTATACAATTTAGCTAAGGAGTCTCCAACCTGTTTGTTTATGAGAGCTACTTTTGAAAAATAAAAGTTAATTAGAGCTACTCGTTAAAATAAATTAATTAATTAATTAATTAATTTATTTATTTGTATGGGTATAAGTGGTCTAAACAACAAAGGTATTACCAATCAGAGCCATATAGGCATAACAGTTGGCCTAACTATTCAACATTTTGAGTGTGCAAAATAGACACATTACAGCCTGTGATTGATTTCTACCTCGTGACTTGTGATGGAAAATATTCAGACAATGCCTGGAGAGCTACTCAAACGCAGGCCAACAGCTACTGGTAGCTTACGAGCTACTGGTTGGAGACCACTGCTTTAGCTGAATAACGCTCTTTTCCTCTGTCTGTAAATCCCAAATAATATGCCATCTTTCTTCATCAACATGAACCCCTCAGATGAAGAACCATATAAATCCATTTAGATTTCTTTTAGGACAGCCTATATATTTTCAGTTGTAATGACAATCCAAATCAAATTGGAATGTGAATGTGATATCACTTGAAAGTAGCCTACTCATCCTCTGCCGTAAATTATGAATGAACAGCACAGCACTCCAACTTACCATCTTTAGATAATAAGGTTTGAAAGCCTTGTTCATCTGAATACTTAAAATGGAATTATACAGTATGTCTTGCATCTGAGGGATTATCAGATCATGTTTTTTTTTTCATGTTTAATAAAATCTTTTCTTTTCTTTTTTTTTCTTTTTTTTTTACTGAGAGTGTCACGTCTGGTGTTATCCTACGGTCTGACGTATTCCCACTTGATCCTGATGGGACCAGCTGACCTTGTGGATGGCAATAAAGGGGACAGGTGGACTCTTACAGTCAATGACGTGGTCCCAGTTGATCCGGATGTACTCATCGCGGTCGCTCCTGGTGTGCTCGTGGTAGAAGCCCAGAGCGTGCATCAGCTCGTGCTGGATAATGCCGTGGTGCACGCAGCCGAACTTCTGCAGAGACACCACCTGCTTGCTTCCCATACGGCCCAGACTAGAGTAGCACCTGAGAGAGAGAGAGAGAGAGATGGGAGACTATTATGATGATTACCTGCACATTGCATACCATACTCGTCGGAACGTATTACTGTAATTGTCTAGTGGCGGTGCTCTTTACGCACTTAGTGTAGATTAAGTCTTGTGCTTTTCAAGCTCGCTTTTCTTAAGAGAGGCGATTATCATTATGATGTTGCCACCTGAGCCTGTGCTTATGCATGAGCCATTGTTATTGTGTTTATCATGTTCCTGTTCCTGACTTACCCATATCTCGGCTGAAAGCTGAGGTACGCTCTCTGTCTCACACGTGGAATGAAACGAAGGCAGGTTTTTGAACTGAAGTCCCTCATGGCAGCTAAAATCGTACTCCTCTCGCTCTGATCTGCAAGCGAGCATTAGAGTCAAATTTTTACCATCAGTGATGCCATCAGAGATATACTGTGCGTGAGCAAGACTATTGTTAAAATGCAAATGGTTCGATTGTGTCTTTTGGTAATGATTGCCTTCAGGCGCAGGAACTAGGAGAGAAAGAGGGAGGGAGGGAGGGCGGGAGAGATATACTGTT
>OMKL01086919.1:0-11102 GCA_900302295.1 Parasudis fraserbrunneri | reverse complement strand
GAGGAGAGAATAGGGGGTTGAGGCGGGGAGAGGACGAGAAGAGAGGCAGAGAGGGCCGGAAAAGGAGAGAAAAATAGGAGAGAATAGGAGATTGAGGAGGAAAGGGGAGAGTGGGAGATTGAGGAGAGAGGAGGAGAAAAGAGGACAGGGCAGGAGAGGGGGAGAAGAAGATAGGAAAATAGGGGAACAGAGGGAGAGGAGGGGGAGAGACGGGAGAGGGGAGGAGAGGACGAATGAAGAGCAGTGAGAGAATGGGAAGAGAGGTGATACAGAACTACTTTGTTTACTTTGTGGCTTATCACTCTTCCCTCCCTGTCATCCCCATTACAGAAGAGGTGGAGGTAAGGGGGATGACAGGGAGGGAAGAGTGATAAGCCACAAAGTAATTACAAACAGCAGAGGAGATAATGGGTCCGTCAAGAGCAGATGAAGCCTGTCCAAGACGTCTCCTCCCGCCACAGCTGACAGCAGGGTACAACAGCCTCAGTTATATACCAGACCTCCCAGTATAGCTAGCCACCAATGTTGATTACATGGATTCTCATAATAATCATAATCATAATAATCATAATCATAATCATAATCATAATAAGTAGGAGTATTCTGAGGGATCAAAGATAGACCAATCAGGAAAAGGGGTGGGACTTAGTTTACTGACATATGACCCTTTCCTGAGTCCAACAAGCCATCCCTCAACTCTCTACGACAAACGTGTAAAAGTTATTAAGGATAAAAAATCGGGGGTTATATGTAGGGTTTATATGTAGGATGGAGTGATGGAAAAAGGAGAAGAAAGGTATGTGAATGTGTGTGTGTATGTGTGTGTGTGTGTGTGTGTGTGTGTGTGTGTGTGTGTGTTGGGGGATAGGCATCAACATTCATTAGTTGGGCATGCCCTAAGTTGTATAGCAAGTTGGATGTCTAGCTTAAAAGTTGATAATAGCCCCATCCCTTTATAAGTCTGTGAAAAAAAGGATGAAAAAACAAGTGAAAGAAAGTATAGAAGTGACCTAACCATACAAAAAGCACGAGCACACCCCACGGGCATACCCTGAAGATGCCCAGCAATTTCGAAGCTGGTAGCTTCAAAGCTGTAGGAGGAGGAGTGTTGACAAAAAAAGCAATTACAATATCAGTAAGTTCACTTTGTCAAGCCAACTTAATAATAATAATAATAATAATAATATTAATAATTTTGAACATTTAGCCTCAATGCAAAGGAGCTGATGTTTCTCTTGGTCCACGAACTAGGGTGAGCTGGCTTGGATCTGTGATCCCATCACAGATGTTTGGTTATCTTTTGTCCATGACACCTCCAGGAGTCTTGAAATTCTGGTGTCTCAGAACCACTCCTTTCTTTAAAGGTAGACTCTGTAATGCCGTCAAACAGCGACCTCTAGGCAAAAGAGCCCCGCTTGTGTGGGTTGAAGTTTAGTAAGTTACTATAGTGTGAATTTCTCCAGGCCTCTCTCGGCCAGCAATAGCAACCCCTCCCCTATCCCTACTCAAATCCAACCCACACAACAACATTTTGTGTGTTTGCGGAAATAACAGCGGTAACGTATCCATCAGTTCCAAAAGTCCATCCTCTCCAAACTTTTCTGTCCACCAAAACAGACACAAACGGAGACAATCCACCCGTCAACACACACAGTCAGTGAACCTGTGCAAACGGCAGGTTGCCCCAGAAATGCGACGTCAGTTGGGCGTCGGTTGGATGTCAGCTTCCCGAGCCCTACGGCATCCTGGCTCTCAGTTCTGCCCCCGAATGCTGGAGTTGGATCAATCGAAAGAGCACGACAACTCTGGCTGGGAAAGCTTATAAAGAACGCTGGTGCAACTACTAGGTGCAATCTGGAGGCACTGAATGATTTGTACAGTACAATAAGAATGTCATGTCTGAAGTCAATACTATCCTGGAGAATACAACTCATCCGTTGCACAATACAGTGTATTGATGCAGCGCAGAAGCTGTTTCAGCAATAGGGCCACACTTCAGACGAAGACACACAGTGTCTGTTTTGAATTTTTTTCGCATGTACGTTATTTGCGGTTGTGAAGTCACATTGAAAATCATTTGGAGAGTGAATGTGACACATCACTTGAAAGTACTCAACCTCTTAATGTCTTTAGCTATGACTGAACACAACACTCCAACTGACCATCTTCAGATGGTTTGTATTCATCCTGGTGCAATTAGATTGTGGAATGAATATAATGGGATTTTACCTGCATTGTACTGTACGTATTTTGTATGTATCCTGATTGTGTGTTCTGTGTTTTCTGTATCACTTGTGGTGTTTCAGTGAAAAAGAAATTTCACTGAAAATTAAAATTTTATTGAAAATTAAAGTACAACTACTATTACTGTTACCACTACTACTGACCCTACCACTACTTATTCCAATGATGATATCCCCAAATGAGATTCCTGAGATGACATTGTCCAGGATAGCGTGTGTACTGCTGGCTTTTGCATTCTGTGTGAACTAATTTTCCCTACAGGGATATTGGTGCCTATGAAGACGCATAACACCTTAAGATAATAATAAGATCATAACCAGGATCTAAGCTATTATCTAAAAGTATGTATATACACACACACACACACACACACACACACACAATATCAGAAAGGCCCACCACAAATAAATTCCACAAACTGACATAACATAACATGACATGACATGACATGATATGACATTACATGACGTTACATGACGTTACATGACATGACATGACATTACATAACATATTAAAGGTGCTTATTGTTTACATGCACAAATCGGTTCCATGATCCCATGTCCCTGGCCCACCCTAGTCTGCCTCCAACACAAATAACCTAAGAAACTGTGGGAAAAACAGTTATATCATTTCAGCTGACTGTGCTGAAAATCGTCTTTCTCTGAGGCTCAGTGTGCCTCCATCTCCTTCTGTTCAAATCGGCCGCTAAGCTGATGAGAACCATTTGCAAGGCCCTTTTGTTCAAAATAAATCCTCACTGGCAGGCTCCTGTGTCCTCCCCATTCTGACCCTTTGTCCACTCTAAATGCTGACAAAAAAAATGTCACATTGCAAAAAATGACTGGCTGAACAAGTGATTTTGTCTTTCAGACACATTAATGTTACTTTCAAAATATTTTCAGTCATATTATCTTACACTGGTTTTGAGAAATTCCACTTGTTTCATAATAATAATACGGATGTGACATGTTTGAAACAATATTCATTAACTTGATTTTTTTTTTTTAAATAAGATAAAAAACTTAAGAAACTTGACAATACTTGAGAGTAATAATTTGTAGTATGTATCTCATCAAACTCTTGATGCCACCTATTATTCTCAACCCATCGATAATAACGCTTTAACTATGGATTACCCTGTCCACTTCCCACTCATACATATGTGTTGTTTGCAGCCTGCAATCAAAATGGTTTCCAAACGCTTAAAAGACATTTTGACTTTTTCAAGTACCTTGAAATAAGTTACATTTTCATGACAAGTGTGAAATGTCTTTAACCCAGCAAAATTATATGCCTTTTATTTATTTATTTATTTTTGCTTTGAAATGTTGACGGCTTCCCACATTTGCTCATATACCCTGTTCCTTTTAGTAAATGCTTGTGCTGTCTTTAGCTAAGAGTGTGCGGTTGCTGAGGTTTATCTGTTTGTTTGACTGTGCATGGGTTTATAATTGAGACAGATGGACATGCCGAAAGAAAGAGTAAGCGAGAGAGATAGAAAGAGCAAGAGAAGTCAGAGAGAGAGAGAGAGAGAGAGAGAGAGAGAGAGAGAGTAAGTGACAGATGGCTGACTGTCATTAAGGACCAGTGGTAACAGATTTCTTCGAGCCTGATCATTTGTTTATGTGAAGTTAAAAAGGCACAATCTGTAATCCAAATAAAAACAAAAAGAGAAATGGCCCTGCCTACTGAGGTAAATGTGATTCCAGAGGCAGGGTTATTAACCACTTATCTAACTATGGATTACATAATTTAAAATACAAATTTGTTTTAGTGTTTACAAACATTACCAACAGCAACAAACCAATTAAAGTCTTAATACATGGTATTCAGTGTTTTAGCTGCTGACTCAAACATACTGGCCCTTGTGGGAAATTAAGATACACCTACTGCTAGTATTCCTGAAGTACAATTGATCCCCTCTGATGAAGAACCAGGCATCTTTGCCATACAGTCAGAGGCCAGGCCAAAACAGAATCCTTTGGACAGCCCATGTATTTGCAGTTGGAAAGCCAAGCCAAATCATTTGGGAGCGTGAATATGATACATCACCCAGAAGTACTCAATTCTCCAACTCATCATCTTTAGATAACTAAATAAAAAAAAAAGCTTAATTCATCTGAAAACTTAAAACAGTACAAATAGAATAATACATGCATTCATTATTCTATATATATGCTTAAAAACAAAATTACGTACAGTATATGGTTATTTGTCTAAGCTGATATTGTCCATCCACCATCAATCCATTCATACATTTACTCAGTCATCCTTTTAGCTATTTACCCATCCTTCCATGTAGCCATCTAACTAAAAGAAAATCACATTAATATGTATCCCCTCATCTGCAGACATGGCTGGATGGATGGATGGATGGATGAATGGATGGCTAGCTATATGGATGGATGAGTAATGGGGTGAATACATACAGTATGTATGGAAAAATGGATGGAGGGATTGTGGATTTTATTTGAATAGTTAATATCTTCACTGGATATCCCTGTAATAATGTGGGATATTGTACTGAAACATAGGAATAAAACAAAAGGTTAATCCCCATGTGAGAAAAGGCTTCCATCTCTCTATAATATTCCTAGTAGTGTTTAATTCAATGTATTATGTCTGTTTTCAGATCAATGAAGATGAAACCAGCATCCATCATAATGTCATGACATTAATTCCCATCACACTTTACTTGAACCCGGTTTACAGCACATTTGTAATGCCTGGACAAGAGCTTCATAAAAGCCACAGGTCAAATTCATGAACACTGACTCAATCCTCACTGACAAACCTCACAAAAAAAAACAACATCGCAATTTAAAGGGGAATGACACCCATTTTTAGAATTCACACATGTTCTTCCTGTGACCCAGGACAGTTCAGTCAGTATTTATGAATACGCACCACTCTTTCCTAAAGCTAAATATCAGAGAGAACCCTCCGGATCCCTCCAAACTGTCATGTAACTGGGATGTAAAATCTGGGCAATGAATGGGAGTCTGACTTTATGAAGCCATAAAATGTTTGTGTGAGCTATTACACCCAAATTAAGTTTTAATTTGGGTTCAGACCTCCTAACAATGCTAAACCTCATTTGGGTGTAAGAGGCAGGCGGGTATTAGCTGGTGGCGGAATGAGCTAGCATTAGATACAAACAATGACAAAGTTACTTAAAAGGTTTGGTGTGCTGTTGAATAAATTGCCAATGCTATGAAATTAAATCTACACCATCTGAAACCTGTACAAATGGTGAGATTAACAGGCTAGCTTAGACCGCCCAAATCAGCAACTGAGATTTGTTATTTCATGAAGATCAGTTAGCTGCCTGCATTCACCATATGGAGTGGTTAGCCAGCTAGCTTAAAAATGTTTAGTTTATTAAAAATAAACAGAGAAAATATCACTTTTTATTTCACTATTTAAAGAGGCATTTCGCCAATTTTTAACCTTAATCGAATCGTTCTGTTGTGAGGAGGACGTGATAACTGGACATTACATTTACCAACGTGTTTTGGGTCTCGAGAGCTCGGCTGCATCTCCCATTGTCTGAGTTTTGGCATCACTTATACGACATGTGGAATATGGCACATCATAGCAGAGTCAAAGAAGCAGGGCGATGTTTACATCAAGACTGGCTCACTGTGGCCAGGGCACGGAGCTACTGCAAAGCTAACACAGCTAGCGTTAGCTGCCTCTCAACACAGAGAAACTGCTTTTTCATCTAGCGAAATGCTTGCAGGAGGGATCAGCTTCAACAGAACATAAAATACAGGGGGATGCTTTGAATAATAGCAGCTATCAGTGTTAGCTGTCTCACCAGTGTGTAGGCCTGCTAGCATTAGCTAGCAAGTGTAACCACCTACTTTCACATCGATGCCACAGACGCGTGGTCGCGCCACGGGGCTGGATGGTTTTGTGCTTGTACATTTGTGTGTGCACATGTGTGCATGTGTGTGTTTGTTTGTGTGCGAGTGTGTGCACGTGTTAGAGTGAGAGTGCTGTGTGTGTCTCACAGGTAGAGTGGCTCAAGGTAGAGTCACATTGCCTCGCGCCATTTAACCTCTGAGGTAATGTGGACACATCAGAGAGTGAGTGAGGGGTCAGGTTTAGTGTGGATCCACTTCACAGGATAAAAAAAAAAAAAGGTTAGTACAGTGGATGCCCTTTGATCAAATACTTTTCAAGGCTTATAAGAAGGAGCTGGGTAGGGACCTCAGGTCCAATACTAGCTACTTTACAAAACTTTTTTCTTTGGATATACACAAAGAAGTTTGATCAGGGAAAGATTCACCGGAGCGCATAATATGGACTATTGGTTCCACGTTTCCAACTGCATCAAAATGTTAGTCTATTTTATGCGCCAGAAATAAAGACCTAAAACTGTCCAGTGAATCGTTCCCTGTTTTTCTGCTATGTCCTGCTCCTGAGAGGCACCAGACTGGCTAGTTCAAAGAAGCTGGTGTGCGGTGGAATCTCCCTGTTACTAAGTGGGTTTGATCCTTTGTATTCACACATTGCAATTGTTTTCCATTATTATTCAGCACTTACTTATTTCTTTGAGCCTGTCAGTATGTAGCCTACACCTAAGGAACTCAGGTGTCCAGTCAGTGTATGGTTCAGTTTGTGAATTGCAGTGGTAGAGGCTATTACCCTTTCAATGGATCCTTGTGTTTTTCTGCTTTATTAGATCGTTTTACACTGGATATGGACTGGAAAGATATAACTGAGGGGATGACAAAGGTCATGAGCCGGATTCAAAGCCACAACATCATGAGCACATGGTATGTCCTTAGATCTTAGTCCACTGAACCATCAGGATGTCCTCTACATCTACCTATTAATAGTTCATAAATGTGTTCCTTTTCTTCTTCCAAACAACCACTCTTGAACCCATAACCTCTTGCATGTTGCACAACCACTAGGGGAACAAAAGAGCCTCTTGGCAGGAACCTCTTTAAATGTCATTTCAACTTGCTTTACAAGTTCAGGAGGTTTTTTTATAGCCTCTGAGAGCCGCTATATTGCCTTCTGCTCCTGACATGCAGTGGACTGGAGCTGAAACAGAAAAAGCTGAAGAGGCAGTCTCACAGATCAGGTAGCCTCAGAGGCAGTGGGAGCCTACACGTAAGGCTCAAGTCCCCAGATCTGCTAGGGAAAGCGAGCTGCCCTTGGGTAAGGCACTTAACCCCTAATTAATCCAATGGAGTGTCTCTGTGGCCAACAACAGAAGGCAGATTGAGCTGGGCAGTTGAAGACTAGTTTAACTGGCCATCAGCTCATGTGTCACTTAAACTCTAAATGCTACCAAAGCCAGCTAAACTAGTATCTTTGCCAGACAGTCAGTGAAGCAGGCACGGGACAACATTTCTTAATGGCAGAGAGATTGCGTGGATGGAAAGAATGGATAACTTTTCTGAATATCAAAATGAAAGGACATGAGTAGACTATGTTCTACACGATTGAGTAAAACATGTTCAAATCTATAGATATTTTGTCCCGGATTATTTTCATGATATATGGATTATATGCATTATATTAAAATTTTATTACATTTGTCCTCAGTTAATATCAAGATATATTGTCATAACTGGGTAGGGTTGCAAACTTGGCAACTTTCACTAGATTTAGGTGAATTTTATGACCTGTCAGCTGTATTTATAGAGACTAGCGATAAACGTAGCAATATTTTGGGAGCATCTGCAAAATGTTTAGTGCTCAGATTCCCAATCACTCTGTCGTGAATAGACACAAATATTCTTATTGAGACAGCATTGGCAGCACCTATGGGCAGCACAAGCACAGCCCCTCCCTCCTCTGTTGAGAGGGACAGGAGAGAGACGGAGGGCCTGGCAGATCAAGGAGGGTAAACGGAGGAGAAGTCACCAAAGATGTCACTCGTCATATCACATCAAAACGTTGGGGTATGACACATGCGCAGTTACAATTAGGTCCTCCAACACTCCACCGGCGCAATCTGAGCATGCACCAAACCCCCATCTCCCATTGGATGGCTGACTGGTGACTTAGACTACATTTATTAGCCTTGGAGCAGATTTGGTGGATCTTCAGTCTCCACTATGCTCAGCAAAGGCTTCAAGTTATGTAACTGAATAGTGGCATTCATCTGAAAAAAGTTGGCAACACTGAAACCAGGAAATCGTAACACCCTGATATGAACAGTAATCTGAAAAACAGGCTTCAATTTTTATTTTATTTTATATAACTCAGTCATGTCTTTACTGTAAGCAAGTGTTTCAGTAGTTGATGAAAAAAGAAAATGTCGCTCTTGTGCCAGATGACGGTTCTTGCGCTGTCTTTATGGTTTAATCGCTGAGTGATGATTTCTGATTGGTGATCGCTTCAAACTCCACTGAAAGCTGACTTTTTCTCGTAGACTAGAGGATTGTGGATTGAACATGTGGAGGATTGTGGAGGATTATCTGGCAAAGATGCTAGATTAGCTTGCTTTCTCAGTGGGACAGAGTGAGGGAATGGATGGCACTATTTTTGGATGTGGGTGACACTATTTTTTTTTCTAAATGGATGACACTATTTATTTTTGAAGATAGCAATATACAGTATTTATATACAAAGGTGTCCATCTAAATAATACATTTTTGCTGTTTTCTTTGGTCTTGCATTGTTTACTTCCCTTTTTAGTTTCAAGTTCAGCTTCGCTTCGTTGTAACAACCACCTCCGTTGATTGACAGGTAGTTTGCTTGTTAGATTCAGAAGGAGAGGTATAGACCAATCGGTTTAAAGCACAAGGGCCTGCCTACATGCAAACAGTCTTGTTGTGTTCTACATTCCCCCCCATGAATGTGGCATGCTTATGCATCTTTGTGTGTATGCTCGAAAAACATGTGATGCGTAATTTTTGGGAAACCCTATTCTCCTGCTGTGCTCACTAGCACCATTTTTTAACTAGTGCTGAAAAACTCTGGATACCTTTAAAATCCAAGAATTTTCTCTTTAAACCCATAGCACCGGTACAACCTGGCCACTCTGGGTAGCCTAACTCTAGTGTTCCCTTATTTTACTTTCACTGAGTGTGTGTTTCAGAACCCACGGCTGTGTACTAATAACCACATGGGCTTATAAAACAGCCCGTTTGAAGGACTCTTTCAATGCGTTGACAAAATGGTGTACTGTATATCATACAATGTATTCTGTGTTGTTAAGTGTGTTATGTGTTAAGTGTTGTTGCCTACAGCAGCTGTATATATGTTAAAAGCTCAGCAGAAAATAAGATTTGGCAGAAAATGAGAGGTTTACATTGACAAAACAGCACTTATGTAACTTAAGTAAAATATATTTTAATTACCTTTCCATAATGGCAGATAATGTTTCAATATATTTTACTTATTTCCTGATAATAATACTTGTTTTGAAAACTATTCATGAAACAAGAAACTTATTATAATTTAGCTCATTAGCAGGGGGGCCATATGTGTTTTGATAAATATGTGTTTGACACAAATGCATGTTGACATGATTACCATAGCACACAGGCTCAAGCAAATTTCTCTCGCTCTAATTTTTTTCCCATATGTTTATACAGACATATATGTTTATACAGAAACAACACAAAATATGAGTTGTGAAGTTTTCACCCGACAGCAGCGACATACACGATAATTGTAGAATATAATGTTTAGATTATATAAGATAGATGTATAGATTATGATGCATCACTGTGCATGTGATGTAGCCAGCTCCACTTTGGTACACCATCTTAAAAAACATATTAAGAATAAAATGTGAAGCAATATGTTTGTTATTTAGCATGTTTATACTGTATAGCCTAATATATTGTGTAACATATATTGTGACATATAGTTGTGCACATGACTATTCTGCTTGGTACACCAGATGTAACGCTGCACCATCCTTCAAAAGGTGTTTGTATGACATTTCTGCTTCATCAGACGGTACGCGGTGGAATGTTGATTGACTGATTGATTGATTTGTATATTGTCCTTTCAGAAATGCATCCTGTGTCATATGACAATCGTCAGATAAATACAACGACAACAGAAACAACAACAACAAAGACACCCTGACATCAATAAAGTGCAACGTTATACACACACAAAGGTTCAGCTATTTTGTTGCAGTTAATTCAGCAGTGCTATATCGGTAGGTATGAATGATCTACGAGCTTGGTTAGTTCGGAGAGGTGGCACCCTGTAGCATCGGCCTGATAGCAGTACTCATAGAGGATGTGTTATATCCTTATTAATCTTCCCTTTCCTCACCACTTGGGACTCACAGGTCATCAGTGTCATACAGTTTTGCTGTTTCCCAGCAATCTTGCTGGCCATGTTGACTCGCTTATGCAATTTGTTTTTATTGCTCACTGACAATGAGAACAATGAGTATCAGGCAATGAAGCAGAAAGTTAAAATGTTCTCCACAGAGGAAATACAGAGGAAGTGCGACAGGAAATCTGGAGGGAATGACAGCGTATAACATATAACATAGGTCAGTAGTTCTCAAAGTGGGGTCCGGGGACCCCCAGGGGTCTTTGAGTGGGCTCCAGGGGGTCCCCAGCAAAATGGGGACTAGTTTAATTTCACTAATGTTTTCTTCACTAAAAGTTAGTGCAGTGAGAGAATGTATAAGAGTGACTATTCTGGTCATACGTTTCACTCTCTCTGTTACCTCTCTCCACCTACAGTATTAGACAGTTATGGAATTCTGGATTACATCATATGTAACAATAAAAATCTTATCTAATTGGGCCACTTTGACGTGAAAAAGCTTGAGAACCACTGACATATGGGTAGGAAATGAGCCAGATTTGAACCCATGATGTTGTGAGCAAACCCACCTTCGCAGAGCCCCCCTGACA
>OMKL01086917.1:0-15116 GCA_900302295.1 Parasudis fraserbrunneri | reverse complement strand
CCGACTTCTTGTCTCTATTTCCTCATCCAGCAAGACGGTAAGAAGGGCGCCAAGAAGCAGACGGAGAGAGAGAAGAAGAGGAAGATCCTGGCGGAGAGGAGGAAGCCTCTGAGCATCGACCATCTCAACGAAGATAAGCTCAAGTACGGTCGGCCGACCACCGTCAGCACTTCTCGCTCACTAGTCCTCACTAGTAACAGACATTCACGCTCAGTGCTGCGGTTGCATTCTTTTCATGTTTGTGCAAAAGGCCTACATGTTTTGCCGTTGGCAGATGAAAATCTCCTAACTCCAATTTTCGAGTTCTTTTTTTTTCTGAACTGAAGTGAACGTGGGCTTTCGTGTGCTTGACAATTTTCTGGATCCTCCACCCACAAAATCCATTGTGCCTGAAACCCATTTGCAACGTAATTTAAAAAAGTCATGGTTGTCAATAAGGTTCTCTAATATTCAGATTGTTTTCAACCTAAACACTACTTTTCTAACATCTGGCATATCATCTGACCAAAATCTCATCAATTGGACCACAAATTAAAGAGTTGTGTTTTTTCTGGGCACTTGAGTTGGCAGCAGCTCTCCTAGTTAAATCCAATGTGGCAACCACAAAAATGTCAAATCTTCTTCTTCTTCTTCTTCTTCTTCTTCTTCTTCTTTCGGCTGTTCCTGTTAGGGGTTGCCACAGCAGATCATCCGTTTCCATCTTCCTTTTTAAACTCTGCAATGACATATTTTGTGTTTTTGGTAACATTCTTTGTGTTTTGTGTTGTTGCCTTGTACCAGGAGAGCTGCAGGCAACTAGTGCTCAGAAAAACACATGTTGCTTCGCGGTCCGAGAGAGATTTTGGTTACAATTGATTGGTATAATTCCAGATAAAAGAAAAATAGGGTCTAGGCTGAAAATATTCTGAATTATCATTTAATTTGTAAACTTTTTGGTAACAAGTATTCACCGGACAACAGTGATATAGGCTATTGTTTGAATATATGTACAGAAATGAGCGTTATCACTCCTCCAAAGTCTGTCTAAAGAGAAGCCAGTTCACTCTGCCACCATCTTCATAAGGGGACTATCATTTTTCTTTCATATTTTAAGTTACTGGTAAATTACTGACACAGAATGGTTAAGTTGGTCAAAAGGGACAATGTTGTGATAAAAAAAAGGCTATTTTTCCACTTAGAAAGGCCTCTACACATGCGCCATCCAGTGGTTTCTGCCACAGACTCTGTTGTTACCATGGTAACCACTCATTGCATGATTGCCAGCCTTTTGCCAGAGATCGTGATTCATTTAAAACATCTTTAAAACTCACATTTCACCTCAAAATGCTGTAAATTATAATTTTACTCAACATAAAATCACATCACATTTAATTATTTTCTCTGAATATGTTTGTTTTGTTGCAAGTAGTTTCATTGTTGCCACCATCTTTAATGCCACGTATTTCCCCATTCAAAACTACTGCAGTGCTCAATCTCCTCATTATATAGACTCTGTCTCTGACTCCTCTGATTCTGAACTCGGGCTTCCTATTGGTTGTTGCTTGACAGGGAGAAGGCCAGTGAGATGTGGCAGTGGCTGATGGGCCTGGAGGCTGAGAAGTTTGACCTCGGTGAGAAACTGAAGAGACAGAAATATGACGTAAGTACTTCCTATCAGGGTTTCCATGTGCCAGTGAATGATAAACCTGTGTCCTCTCCACTTCTCTATAATATGGCCCTATTGTGTTGCTGTGTTTTTAAAATGGTTGGAATATATCTCAAAGTACCAATTTCATTTAAAATTTAAAGAGGAACATCACCTGAATTAAGAATTTAAATATGTTATTTCCCAGGCAAGTTCAGTCAGTATGTGAACATGAGCTACTCTCTCATAAAGCCAGAGACCAGAGAAGTAAGACTCAACCTTGTGATGTCATCAGGTATAAAGTCTGGAGTCTGAGTTTTTACACCCAAAATGAGCTTTATTCTATAGTAATATTATCAGTTCTGAAACAGAAAAGATACACAAAACATTCCCCTGGGGGTTCTCAGTGTCACCTATAACATCTTTCCCAATTCAATGCCTATTGGGCAGCTCCAGACTTTATACTTGATGACATCACAAGTTTGAGATTTAGCACTCTAGTTTTTGGATTAGGGAGAGAGTTGTTTGTTTTCACTAATATTGTTGGACTGTCTAGACCATAGGAATAACATGTATTAATTCATAAATTGGGCGTATTTCCCCTTTAAGTTACATTGTTATTTACATTGTAATTTCTCTACTTAAAGTGATTCTATGATATACCAGTATCATTGATAATACCAATATATTATGATATAATGACCTTCTTATGAATAAATTCAAAATGGGAATGCCACCCATTTTAAGAATTCACATATATTCTTCCTGTGCCCCAGGACAGTTCAGTCAGTATTGTGAACATGCACCACACTCTCCCAAAGCTAGAAATCTGAGAGAAAACCCTCCAGAACCCTGATGTAACTGCAATGTAAAATCTGGGGCTAGATAGCTTGTCAGAGACAATGAATGGGGCCCAAATAAGGTTGTAATTCTGGTTCAGACCTTCTAGAATATAAACCTCATTTGGGTGTAAGAGCTCACTCTATGTGTCTATGTGCATGCTCAGAAATACTGACTGAACTGTTCTGGGGTACAGGAAGAATGTGAATTCTTAAAATGGGTGGCATTCCCCTTTAAGATAAGAACAGCTTTATGATGCACAACCTGCAACATGGAGAAAGCCAGATTGTGCATTCAAGACACCTGGGAGGTGGGAAGTTTCGAACATCCAAGCTAGGAGGAGAGGACAGTGTTGTTAGCAGCTAGAATTCTAAGAAGAGGATGGGTCAGTGGCATCAAAGAAATGTTAGAAAATGGCTTCCTCTTTACCACTGGGAGACAAATCGCATTGCAAGATGTATTGTTGTGTCCCAGGCAGTGCTGAACTTCTTCCATGAGAACACTGGGTATGTCCCATCCTCGTCTCAGAATTGTAGGTCACCAAAGCCTGGACAAGAATGTGTCCTATCTCCAGTTAAGCTCCTCTCAGAGACCTTCCAGTTCCTAGTTGTTATGAATGCAGAATACACTGAATACGCTGAACCGTTAACACTTTCATGTGTACAAAGAGATTCGAAATTTGAGATTCTAATACCATTCTAATGATGATGTCACAATGGTGCTGGCTTTTGAAAGCCACAGTATGGAGTTCTAGAATTGTAAAATGGGATTATGAATGGGGGGGGGAAAAAACACCTGAAAGAAACGATCACCGTGAGGCTGTCCTGAGAGATCCTGTCTTGAAACGACTGTGGCTTAACTTCCAGATCAACATACTGCAGACCCGAATCAATGAGCAGCAGAAGTTGTGAGTAACCATTGATAAGAGGCATCTGCCTCATGGCTGCTGTGTAGCTTTTGTTTCTGTCCAATCCGCTTTTGTACCAGAAGCTAAGACTCAAGGCAAGCGCAACGGGGACACTGTTCCGGTGGCCAGTGACTGTGATGCATTCCAGACTACAAGGTTGATTTACTGGTGTTAAGAGGTGGTGACATTAAAACTCTTGACTTAGGGGGAATGGCCATCAATTTAAGAGTTAACATGTTAAGGAGAATTTGCAGGAATTATTCTGTGACGTCATCAGTATTCTGTGAATGTGAACAACTCTTTCCCAAAGCTAGAAACCAGAGAAGTGAGACTCTGGAGCTGTCCAGCCTGATGGTGTCCATTGATGCCTTGACTTGAGGGCTCATAATATGTTTGTTTAAAGACACCTCACTGAGCAATGCTATTAGATCTGAATCAGAAATCCTACCCATATTCTCTCAACAACAAAAAACTGACAAACGGGTTTCTTGTTTCTTAATTTACAAATACAAACTGCACTGTCATAAGATGGAGCAAAAACATAGTTCAATACTGAAATTCATTGCCATTCCCCTTAAGGCTTTAGTCAAGTACACTTGGTCAGGTGGACAAAAGGACTTCCTCAGGTGAAATGCCTTGGACTGCAGGTGAACTAAAATCTCGAGCTGGCTCTTGTCCTGCCCTGCTGGACCTTGCTTTAGGACCCCCTGGGTCCGCTCTTTGGTCCCGCAGGTGGTCTGTCTCCGTTTGTCTGATGTTCTTGTGCTTAGCGGGTCCTTCATGTTGTGTGTCCACAGATCAATCAGCTCCTGGCTCGCGTTCAGGATCACCAGAAGTAAGTAGTCCACTGCACTGAGCTGAGATGCACCTTGGGCTGGGGTTTCCCCAAGAGCATCTCAGGCTGCAGTCACACAGGAACTGGAGATCAGATTTTGAACCCCAATGTGACTCAGATCTTGTTGTGCCTGTTTAAACAGGGAAGCATCAGATTATATCTGTTTTTTCCCTGGTGACCCAGCCAGCCAGAAGTGTATGGGCTCAATCTGGACGAGACACAAGCACAAAATCTTCTCATGGTTGTCAGACAGAGCGAACAAGTACCAGTTTTTCTGGGGGGGGTTTCACAGCCACAAAAAGGATTTGCGCCACTGAGGTTGAAAATCTGATTTTCTTTTTTTTAAGTTCCTTTTGATTTGATCTTTTTGACCAGTGTGCACTGGTCGTCTTATCCCTGTTAATCTTTTTGTCATACCTACATTCTTACCATATCTTCATTCCTGTTACTAGATCCCTCCATCCATCCGTCATTCCAGATCCCTCTTCATCTCCATCTCCATCCCTCCATGTATACCTCCCTCTAGATCTAGATCAGATCGTGATCCGTGATCCATTGTGATCCAGCCACATCTCATAACCTTTGGGGTCATAGTTGATACCTTAGATGAAGTATATGTACAAACACAATTTGTAGAAGCATTAAAGGACCAGTGTGTATTATTTAGCAGCATCTAGTGGTGAGGACACTGTATTCTGTTGTTTTGACCATTGGTTTCCTAACATTGTCATTTCTAGTTGCTCAGCTACTAACAAAATGGTGTGCTCCTTGGAAAGGACCCGCTCCTATGTAGATATGAAGGGCTCATTCTAAGCAAATGAAAGCACAACTATTCTTAGTTTCAGGTGATGATACTAATGAAAACATAATTATGAATATTATATTCAATTTCTGCCAATAGATCCCCCTAAATAATAAGCACAGATCCTTTGAGTAATACACTTACATGTACCTGTAGCCATCAGCACTGGCATGGTTAGAATATATTCTGTCGAAAAGCGAGCTGTGTGGATGTAAGTAAGTACAAGGTTGGTCAAGGTTTGACACACAATGCAAGATGTCTGGTAGGATTGGTAAGTCTTCATACTTCAACCTCTCTAGCTAAACATTCAGTCAATCAGGCTGTAGACAAATCAGAAAAGGTGCAGAAAAAGAAAAGAGGCAAAGTATCAAAGGTAAGCCTGCTGCCAATAGGACACGATCACCTCTGACCATCAACATGGCCTTTTCTAACCCTGTTCTGTCCTCTCTAAACCCACATACAATCATGATTAGGGCTGCACAGTATGCACAAAATATCAGAGAAGCACATGTGTTAGCTAGAATACTCAAGTCTCACTTTCTCCATCATATGTATTCAAAAATGAATTAAAAAATGTCCATATTGCAGCCTTTGCTACATAGATATTGCATTTTTTTCAAATTGTGATATCAATATGAATGCAATATTGTTCAGCCATAATCATAATATGTGGTTCCCTCTCATATAATAGCATGCTCCTGTTACCCCCCCCCCCATTTTCCGTAAATCCTCTGCTTCTCTGTTCATCCTCTCTTGCGGTGCAGTTTCACCAAATCTGGCAAGGACACTAAGGGACGTGCTGCTCCACCCACCTGGCCACTTGATGGGTGACCCTAGCAACAGACTCTCTTCCCACTTCAATCAATCAAAAATAAATTCCTATTGTGGAATGCACCTGATTGGATAAAAACGCTGCTAGTTGGGCGGTCCCTGGTTCTCTGCTCCCCGTTTTCAAAAAGAAAATGGCGGCTTGCTCGCTCGTCAACTTTCTCTTTTTCTACCTAAAGTTGAAGCTAAAATATGTTTATGACATTCTAAGCAAGAAATATGCAACGCCACTGCTGAATGTTGTTTAATTTCAGAACTACATTGCATAGTTTGACAGTTTGGTAAAATTTGGTGAGCCAGCCGCCTCGCACCTACCGAACCTAATTTGCATAAAGTTGAGAACTAGTCAACTTCACAGGCGAACGCACCACAACTCCCCTCCAAACTCACCACAACGCTACCACCTTGCACTGCGTGCCTGTTTCTCCTGCTCTCCATAGGAAATGAATAGAAAGCATTGAGACGCTATCCATTGCCGGATCTGGTGAAACTGCAGTTATTGATTTTAGTAACATATACCACATGGGTTAAGAAAATACATTTTCATCTAGTCAACCCCCTGATGTTCCTTCAGACCACTGGTGGAAAGTTTTCTTGGGAACTTTTACACCACTACATCTGAACCCATTAATTACTAGTTACCGGTACTTTGAAAAAAAGATTTTGCATACAAAACACAGCTTAAGTTGATGCAGATGATTACTTTCAACATACCACTTTAGAGGCCAACGCATCTAGGATGGAATGTTCCCAAGCAATATAGAGAATGTGTGCTTTTACTTTTAATACTTAAGTATATTCAATATCAGATACTTTTCTACTTTACTTAAGTAGAATTTTGAACTGAGGACTTTTACTTTTACCGGAGCACTATTTTATCTGGATATTTCTACTTTTACATAAGTAAAGGAACTGTGTACTTTTTCCACCACTGCTATAGATGCACGCACGCACGCACGCACACACAAACACACACACACAAACACACAGCAATTGCAAAATCACACGCATTTTGACCGTGGCCCTCTGTCTTTGTGTGGTTCAACAGTGCCAAAGGCAGAGGCAAGGCCAAGGGCAGGCTGAGATAAGGAGAGACGTCTCCCGGGGCTCTCCAAGACGACGGCAGAAGATAGACACGTGTGTTGTTGTTGTTGATCATGTAATTATTGTACATTCAAATGGAAGAACAGTGCCACAGGAGTTGGCTGTACATGTAGACAATAAAAGGATTCTTGCTTTTGAGCCAGCATCTGCCTTCAATTCAGGGTTCCACTTCCCACAATTCTTTTGCTAATCACACACTCCATGACTTTCTCATGACTGTTCCATGAAAGATGATAAAGATTCGTCAGCGTCTAAATGTTTTTTGTTTTTTTGGAATAGCTGATTTCAGCTCTTGTTTAGGCTTTAGCAACAACTACTGTATCACTTGGGATTCAATACATAAGGAAATATGTTACTTGGGTATTCCTTCAAATGTAACAAGATCTACCAGCAGGCAGGTCTAGCATTAAACAGTTGACTGGTTAACAACAAGATTATGAACACATTTCCATAACCTTTCCTGAACTTTCGGAAATGTATCACTTTCCACAACACAATTTTCCAACTCCATGATTCTTCCATGTTTTCCATGACAGCAGGAATCCTGTGTAAAACCCAAAACAGAAACATGGACCAAGCCAAGTTTCAAACTGTGTCCCAACCGCCCAAGCTGACCAAGAACACTTCCTTATTTACAGAAGCCTGCGAGAGCCCCTTTCAGGGGGGAGGGAGGGTAACATACACTCACAAACACACGCACCCGGGTGCTGCCCAGTAAGACAGCATGGCCTAAAGCCACACAGAGGGATACTGTTATGAACCTTTATTGCTGGTGAAACAAAGCATCTGTGAACAATATCACAAACAAATTTCCATGACCTTTTTGGATATCATAACTTCCAGGCCTGCAGAACTCTGTTTTCACATTCCGCGATTTTACATGTTTTCCATTACTGTAAGAACCCTAAAGGTTAGAGAAACAAGCTTGTGATCCCTGGGCCGGCTGAGAGAATCTGGGCAGGGACAGTGGATGAATAATGCTCTCCCTTCCTTTGACAGCTACCATCAAAGTGCTCTTGAGTAAGAAACTAAGACCCAACACCGCTCCTGTGGCCAACAGTGCAAGACTACATTGGATTGGGAAAGGTTCATCTTGTCTTAACTTCAAATACCATGAACTGTTCTTATGTATTGACTAGGAAAACTTTTTTTTTTTTTTTTTTTACCTTTTGATGCGTGCTGTCATCTTGAAGTGGCAGGACCATGGCGTCCGACGTTTCTTGACAGCTTTTTCGGAACAGCACTCCCAAGTGCGGGATAGTTGGCAGGCCTCCTTGGCGGACGGTGAACCGGGATGAGGGGACCTACTAACTGTCCCACCCTGGTGTGCTCTTCTGAAAAAGCTGTCGGGGAACGGCAGACGTCATTGTCTTGCCACCTCCTGAAAGACAACCGTATGACACAGGTCACAATAACACCTGAAAGAGCAAGTTTGCTCAGCCAACCTCCCCATGGATAAAACAGTCCAGCATCCTTCCTTTCTACCGTATTTCCAATCAAAGACACATTGATTCAAAAGAAGGACCAATAAAATACATGTATTTATTTAGTCTTTTAGGAACCATGACACAAGAGAACCACAGCGCACCATACATTACACATATGGGCTGCACAATGTAAACATGATGAAATGACGTATGCGGCGCTGCAGCGAACCACGCCAGTGCTGTCGACGTTAAATTACACACATAAATAACACAGTCAATAAATAAATATTCCAGTGATAACACAGTGCCTTAAGGTGTCATATTCTATACATACAGTGTGGGCAACAACAGCGAACCAAAGTTAGGTGATGTACATGGAAGTCTGTACACGGGATAGAGGGCTGACGTTCGCTTTTGTTTTCGGCTACAGCAAGCTAAGAGCAACCAGGGTTTTCAGAGTGTTCTTATCTGACCATCTAAAGGAAAATGTTAAAAGCCATCATGCAAGATATTTTTGTATCTTTTTTAGTGTGAGGCGTTTGAATAACGCTCTAAGTAGTGCCTTTTTTTTCTTGCTTAGGGCTTCAGAGTGCCTTCCAATTGCCTCATTTTGCCCCACCCCCCATTGGCAAACGTACAGCCTAAACATGTATAAAAGCCAGGGAAAACCCTGATAATGTATGCATTTGAATTCTGTGAACCTACCCCAGTTGCCTTACAGTCTTACTCTTACTGGCCTTTTGAGGTTCCATGGTTACTTATACAGGACAGCTACTCCATAATGAAAAGGTTAAAGATGAGAGATGGTGATCCTTACTTTGATTTTTATGTTGCCTGGAGCCAAAACATATTCAGAATGCTTTGTAGAGCTGCCAACGTGAGATCAAAACTCCCTCTTTCACTGCACCACACCAGTCCACATTGGCCAATCACAGTCAGTCAAAGATGGAAAAAAAAAAAGAAAAAAAGAAAAAGAAAAAGTATTTTTGCCGTTAGCCAAACTTATTCAAAATCTATCAAGGAGCAGTGTGCACGGACTAGAATGTCTGAAACCTTAAACATGGAGTTTGCATGTTCTCCTCATGTTTCTGCCGCATAACTCCGGTTTCCTCCCACCAAAAAAGACATGCATGTGAGGTACTGTATTCTCCTGCCATTGCTTGACCAAGGTACTGGCATTACAACTGGAGTTGGTCACCGCATATTTGTGGCTACCCACTGCTCCTGAGTGGTTAGGATGGGTTAAATGCACAGGAATAATTTCCCCAGGGAGACAATAAAGTACAACTTAACTAACGACGGCAAATCCAGGCATATTTACTGTAGCATTTAAATAAACATACATTTTCAATATGCTTCAGTTAACTGGGAGCCGATTCGATCTATCAGGCATTTTCGTGTTGGCAAATCAGAGACTTCTTCATGTTCAGACATGACAGGTAGATGGAAGGGGTTCCTCCAGGCATGATGAGTAGATAACAGATGAACTTTAAGGTAGACTTCTTCTCACCACAGATGAGTTTCCCTGATCTCAGCAATCACCTGGCTGGCTTTCTGCAATGCCTGTGAACGAGCAAGAAGACACTCAAATATGGCTGAAGCTGAATTATGGGATTTGGCGGAGAATTCCAAACCATCACACAGTATCAGCCAAGGAGGGGTTGGGAAAACATTCCTCCAATATATTCTTTAGATATACTGACAGCCCAGTAATAGTGATATTTTTGTTCACATTTCAACACTGTTGATACAAGATATGCAATATAATGATGTTCTCTCAATTGCTGTTTTTGAAAATAAAAAAAATAAAAAACTTTTTAAAAATGTTCTTAAAAGTCTAATCAATTTCATCTGGTAATTGATTCGTGTATTTTCGTAAAGGGATACTATTGCAACTTTCAACTGCGGATAAATTAAAGAATAAAATAAATTTACAATTCACTGAGGTATCAAATCACAATGCATAAGGTATCACAGAACATTTAGAATCGTAATATTATCACATTGTGGCCAAACTATTGTAATCATATTGGCAGTTCTCTGGCGATTCCATGGAGTCCGTGTACCTGTAGCATGTCTGCAGCCTCCTTGCGTCGCTGAGCCATGTCCTCTGATTCGGTCAGCAGGTCATTGAGGAGGCCAGACTTGTACAGCTGGCCAACCAGCTCGCTCTGGAGGCTGTCCTTCACGTGGTTGACCAGGAAGTGCATCACCGCCTTCGGCACGCTGTAGGGGGAGGGATCAAGGAGATGGTAGGAAGCACATTCACAGTGAGAGCGAAAGGGAGAATTCAAGCAATTGGTAAATGAAAAACATGTTGTTGTTTTTTCTGTGGGCAAGAGAGTGGAGAATGGTCAGTCCCCTTTTTTTTTAATGAGACAATAGGTCTGCTGAGAGAGGGACAGAGCAGGAAAGACACAGGCCTGTCCTAGCTGCTCAATGAACGTCCTGGGTTCAAATCCAGCCCAGAACCTTTGTTGCTTGTCATCCCTTCTCTCTCTCTCTGCCACATTTCCTGTCTCTCTCCACTATACTGTCTAATAAAGAGCAAATGCCTTAAATTAAAATACATCTTAAAAAGAAAAAAAAAGAGCAGGAGAAACTTGTGGGATTCAATCCCAGACCCGACAGGGATGTAGTTCCAGATTCAGGACTCTCAACCACCGCACCATCTTTGGGCAGTGGGCACATTAGGACATTCTGAAAGGAGGGAGCTGCTGGCTGACCTGTCCTGGATGTTCTTGCGGACGATGAGGAAGTAGGACTTGATGAGACGCTCGATGACCTCACAGTCCCGCTGCTCCCGTGACGACAGCTTCCTGGCAACGGGCACAGGCTTGGTGGGAAGGGGAGGGAAGGGATTTCGTCAATCATTGATAAATGAACACTGTGCCGCTGTCCGACTGTCATACACAGTGTGATACTGGTACTGGATAATACCTGGCTAAAATAGAGAACTTCCACAATACTCAAATTTAGCAATGTCACTCCATTTTCTGTCTTTTTCACATACAGGAGGATGTTTGATCTCTCAAACAGAGAAAAAAAAGTATTTTCTCTCAAGAAGTTGTTTCTCTTTGGTACTCTGTATTGGCTAACGCCTAAGTTTAGTGCTCAGAATCGGTATTGGCAGGGAGATATCTGTGCATATGTAACACCGACCACTTACCACATCCAGTAGGTTAACGGCTCCTTTCAGGGGACTGCCGGGCCCTGAGCTAGGGGCCTCTTCTCCCTTCTTCAGCATCCCTCTCCAGTTCCCTGTCCCATCCTGTTCCCCCTGGGGCCCTGTGGCTGGAGCCTGGGGACACACAACCACCGCACCAACTGGATCATACAACCACCCAGGGTAACCGCGTGACATTAAAAAGGGATACACCATAACATTTTGATGTTAAGTTTTTAGTCGTTATTTTCCTTCATCAGACACTTACCTGTTGACTAGCAAGCTAGACCTCCTTTCAGTACAGCTGAAGGGGAGTTGATCTAGCAAGCTGGCGTTTTAGCTACAGTTTGACCCAACAGGTATCTAAATCTGAGCATAGCACTTGATTCGTTTGCAGATCATTCACTCAAACTCGCTGAGCAGAGGGCGGGACACACATTAATGAGAACTTTTGTGCGCTTGCTCTAATCAAAAAGTGGGTGCGCCAATCAGAACATCTGCCAGCTACATAAGCGAAACTCACCTGACTCCCTCTGTAGGCTGTATCAAAGAAACTCACCAGTCTCACTTTTATTTCTCGGTCAATGTCAGGCCAGCTTTTCACCCATGTGGGGTAGATGTTTCTCCATTGGCTTTTAAATTCACTGAACAATCTAAAAGCTAAGGTGCCCATTGCATTGAATCAGGAAAGCTAACAATGCTAAAATTTTATTTTACAATTGGATGAAGTGGCCTCCCCCCCCCCTTCCCCCCCAAATAGTAAACAGTACCTGATGAAGTAAAACGGCCTCAAATTCAAAATGTCAAGGTGTCCTTTTAACAATGTTAGCCCAATGAACATGTCAGTCTGGCTCACAGAGGAAATGTTAAAGGTAGAATCTGTAATGCCGGCAAACGGCGACCTCTAGGAAAAGAGCCCTGCTTGGTACTGCGCTTTGTTTACTTTTTTGTTTTGGTCTGAAGTGTGGGTTGGAGTTTAGTAGCTTATTATACTGTGAATTTCTCCAGACCTCTCTTGGTAGAGCCTGATGTGTGGCCAGCAGTAGCAACTCCTCCCCTATACCCACTGAAATCCAATCCACACATCAGACAAAAACAAAAACTGTACACAAAGCGCAGTACCATGTTGTCATCTTTTGCCTAGAAGTCACTGCTTGACAACATTACAGATTCTACCGTTAACATTGGCACACTTAGCACAGTCAGCTACAGCATGTCATTACTGTAACTAGCAATTGACCAGGCAAGTTAACAGTGATATGGAGCAAGGCTCAAATGCAAGGTACAATGAAAGGCACTGGGGTAGCAAAGACCTAATTAAGGTGAAAGGCATTCAATGTTTTTGTAAAGGGGACACTTTGGGTTGACATCTCTCTTCCACTGGGAGATGAGCAGTGTTAATTCACCAGACAGAGTGTAGCTGTTATAGGAGACATCCAGGGCATCCCATCCTTCTGCTAACCAATACACTTGTGAAGCTAGAGGCGCTTCATTAGACAGGGATAGGATTGCAGAATTCCCACCAACCAATAGGGTGGGAGGAATAATCAACATTTTGAATTTAGACTGTTATTTTCATTCAACAGGGACTGAAAAAGTATCAATGCATTTGTCCTTCAGGTACCGTAAAATAGATTTGTTAGCATCAATATTGCTAGCTGCAGGATAACAAGCTAGCATGGCTGTGTTAGCTGTCTGTTGGTTTTGATGAGGGATGTACACTTTGCTAACAAGCTGGTTTTTTTTCTTCTGTTAACTGCAGGGCAGATATAGAAACGTATCAGTATAATAAATAATAACAAGTACCCGGTGAAGGAAAATAGCAGACTAAAATTCAAAACGTCAAGATTCCCCTTTAAAAGATAATTACAGATATGTTCCACGTATACGCCATTTTTCTATCAACTGGCATCATAACGATAGTTTCCGAATAAAATGTCTTTAGTTGGACCACTATTTGCCTTATTCACTTCGCCGCCATCTTTGTTTTCATAGATCGCTATGAACTCATTTCAGTGAGCTGATGACTAATTCACTTCCATGTATTTCAAAATACGAAAACTACGGTGGTGAAAAATTAAGATAACAATTAAGATAACAGGTAATCATGAGCTTGTAATTCCAATAGTGTATTCTGCCTGTTGTTTTGACTATTTCGGTTCTTGAAGTGGCATTTTTATAGCTACGTTTTAACACTGAAGTGAACGCGCACTTCCGCTTCTGTACCTCACATTACATCAGACTTGACCAATATGGCGGCGAAGCGAATAAGGCAAATAGCATGGTTTCCTGCCTGTACACTGCATTCCACTGTAACCTACCAACTTAACCATACAGACAGGCCCAACAAAAGTCTAAACTTCCTTAAAGACTATCATTACTTAGTGTAAGATATATCAGCATGACATCTATACAGTGGATAGAAAATAAATCAAGTAGCATATTAGCGGTATAACAAGGCGGAGTAGCCTTCAGATCGGAATTCTTTTTTTTTACCAGTGTCGATACTTTAAATTTGATACCAGTTCGAAAATCATACATTTTCCAATACCAATGTTAGATGAAAGTATAGCCTAATCGGGTAAGGTGGGGTGGGCGATAGGATATGATACACAAATATAAATTTGTAGTAACAGTATACATAACCATATCACTGTCGCCGGTCGGGTACACAGAAAACACATTCCATAACACAGCACCTGTGCAAAGACATAGCTCCCATTCATACAGCCAAGAGAGTAGGTTAACCAATGGTTAAAATGTTGGATTCAACGTATGTGATGCCCAGCCATAAATAATTCAGTAGAATATGAGGCTAACCTGTATGATAACTGCACTGTTGAGACCCATGGCGAGACACGGGCACTTTAGAGCACTTTACTCCTGAAACATATTTTATATGGCATTACAAGACAAACAAATACTGTGATATTGTTACCACTTACCATCCAAAATAAAATTGAGGCCTAGGCCATATCACCTTAGGTTAAGTTAGGATATCATTTTGTGATAGTGTTAACTATTTCCGCTGTTAAATTTGCACATGCCATTTGTTTTCCTATGACCATGATCAATTGTTTTGTTCTTTTTCAGCAAAATTGTTAGAAAACATTATATCTCATTGTAAGGATACAACATGTCAAGGCTTTTTTACATACTTTGCCTCTTTTAAATCAATATTGATACCGATCTACTATCAAGGTATAGAAGCCAATGAAGCTAGGATACTTTTGGCAGTATCAATTAAGAAATCCCCATGGACAGCAAACTAATTCAGTTTGCCACTCAGTTCTTTTTTTCTTCTAGATGATATAGACTAGGTCTAGACAGCAAGACGGCATCTTGTTACAGCCAATCAGGAGTTTGTCTGGATTTTCTAACACATAAAATACAAAGTGGTACAACTGAACCGAAGCGCAACTGTTTTGCAGTAAAAGTCAGTGGGCTAGTAAGCACAAACAATTTAGGACTACGCCTGGAGTAGGTCAGCTGTCACTGGTTAGGGTTATAAAGTTCTTGGAGCTACTAAATTGTTTACTGCAATACAATTGTGTGTGTGTGGGGGGGGGGGGGGAGGGTGAAA
>OMKL01086915.1:0-10633 GCA_900302295.1 Parasudis fraserbrunneri | reverse complement strand
TGTTGCCCATGCTCTTTGTAGTTTTACAGGGGAACTTTCCGTAAGGCCCTAGTAGCCGTTTTAAGCAGGCAGACTCAAACGACGTGGTTCAAAGCCAAAAACAAAGTAGGGGTTTGAAAGAGGGGTTTTAACCTGCGGGGTGCTGCCTGGGCCGGGGCGCCAGGGCCCCCAGTGCCTGCCGCGTTCTCCCAGGGGCTTATTAGCAGGTCAGCATTTTCCCTAATTTGGGGAGAGAGCTCAACATCTGGTCCTTGTCAGCTCATGTCCCTGCTGTTGTTGCTGCTTGTGTTTGACAGAGTTTCTGGGGGCTGTTCCTGTGGGGCAGCAGGAGAATGGAGAGGAAGGTGAGGGCTCACACAATTCCAAAATGAGTTCATTGGACGTAACGGCTTATAGTAACCATCCTTAATAAATGGTTAATTTTTCTTTCTTCATTTAATATTAGTTAATTATTATTTTATTATTAACAAATAGTTAATACTTAGTTTAATTTTTTACTGTTTACTAATGGTTAGTAAATGCTATAAATAGTTATAAAAAATTAGGAGTTTTTAATTTATAAACTATCATAATTGTGAGACATTATAACAATAACTTTCATTTATTTATAGTTTGTTATTATCCAGGTAAAAAAAATAATGATTAAGAAATCTTTTTTAAAACATTAATACAAATAATTTGGGTGGCTATTATAAATTTGCAACTGATAATACTTAAGATATGGTTGATGAATGGTTGGTAAATAGAACTGCTGGTCAGTGGCTACTGGCAGACACTTCAAGCCACAAACCCTCCGCTCACCAGCACCATGTGACCACAAAAGTTTAATATCACAGTCTTATGCTTCCAGCCTTCTGCCTCCTGAAAAGGATCCAATTCAGGTAGCGAAGCAGGGAGTAGTTTATACCAAGGGGCTAAGACTGCTCTGCTATTACTACATGGTTTCAACCTTGTTACATAAAGCATTTATAAACATATTTGGGTGGCTATTATAGTTACAACTGATGTTTATAATACTTAGTAAAAAGCATGATAAATGGTTTTCATGGTCATATAATACTGCAGGTAAGACACACATTTAAAAATACGTTCATATACATGTGATACACAGGCTAGGATAGTCTTCTATCCAATGTAGGGTGTTAATTGTCTAACCACATACTTGTCAATCACCCATTTTACGTGACGTGACGTGTAGCCTATTGTCACTAGAAGGCTGGATGGAACACAAGTCATATCACAGTTTATAATGACAATAATAACACCATTTATTTTTACTTCGATAGTAAAATCTTGGCCTTTTGTAGGTGTTTCAGTTGTCTCCCGTCAGAGCTTAGTTTCTTCCTGTAACAACCCCTCGTTAGGCTGACTGATTTCAGCTGTGCCTGCTGACACTCTAACCACACCCTGCTGCCACACCTATCTTAGTATGTCTTGTCTGCAGTACTATATAACACTGATGAAGACCTGGTTGGTCAGAATGATCATGCCTGGATTACTGACTGGGGATCTCGGGCAAATCCCCCTGGGCCCCAGGCCACCAAAGGCCCAGAGAGCCCCAGGAATGTGTCCCCATGCAAGCATGATTTTAATTGAAAGGGCCCCAGCATGCTGTTTAAAGTACAGGGCCCCCAGATCTGTCAGATATATTTTACCAAAGGGCTCTAGAAATGAGTATTACAGAGCTGTTGAATTTTTTTTTTTATTCTTCCCTGGGCAGCATGCACTAGGACCACCCTAGTTCTGTCTGTCCCCTGATGGACAAGGGGGCCCAGAGCACTTTCTTGCCCTGGGGCCCACTTGTGGCATAATCAGCCATGGGAATTATTAGGTCTTTTTAATGTGTTTTTTTCTTTGTCTATGCAATAATAAAGAATTTTAATCAGTTCACAAAATACAGAGTGCCTTGGATATTTTTGGATGCAATTTGCTGTTGATGTTTTACAAATCATTTATTATCCTTTTACTAAGTATTGTAAACATCAATTGCAACTTTATAATAGCCACCCAAATAATGTTTATCAATGTTTTAAAAATGATGACATAACCAGAAAGTCATTGTTATCATTTCTTATCAGTTATGATACAATATATAAATTATATACTTTAACATTTTTATTACATTAAAAGATTTTATTCGGTTCTATTTACTAACCATTGGTAAACAGTTAAAAACAAAACTGATTATTAATTATTTGTTTGTTAATAATAATATATTGTTCCATCCATCCATCCATCCATTCATCCATCCATCCATCCATCCATCCAGCCATCCATCCAGCCATCCAACCAATGCCACACTTAATACATACAGTACATATGTGTATAATTCAATTTCACACATTCATACATACTCGCTTTTCATTTTGGTATATTCTCTTTTAGTATCTGCAGTATCCAGTGATGTGAAATCCGAGGCCATGGCCAACTTGAAGAAGCTGGTGAGGAACAGAAGACATGTCCCCATCCTCACTCTCCCCCAGTTCAAGCGTCTCCCTGACTTCTGGGCATGGTACAAATTCTTCATGGACACACACAATCAGGAAGGAGTGAGTGACACCCATTCATTGTAATATATATATATCATGAATATGTATTTTTATATTATATATTTTTTTTTACTTTCTATTCTAAAAATTGAGGCAACAATTTGCATCAGCTCTTAAGGTGAGGCACTACCATGACAATGATGATTATGGCTGGACTGGAATATTTTGAGATATTATCATATTGTACCTCTGCAACTACTGTAGTTTCATAAAACATATAAAACAATCATCAAAAGCAACTATAAATATTACAGTTTTTGTACGCGGCCAGTTTCTCAAAATGACATATTACCTTTACGCAAAACCCTTTTTTTTCATCTTAACTTGTAGGTACTGCCACCAAATTTGATATGATGCCTAGTCATTTCCATTTTATGGTGTATTTTACATGACATTTTACAAAAATAATGAACTCTGACTTAATCCACCGAGAAAAAAAGTGTCAGATTTGTGCATTTTGTATGAAATATTTGCCAATGCAAAAGATTGTTTATTTTGTATCCAAATTCAATGTGTAAAGTTTCATTCAGATAAGATGAAAGGACATGTTTCCTATTACATGGTACCTCCCCTTAAAGCAATTCTAAAATACAGTATTAGGTCTATAAAAGTATTTTTGGCCATACAAAATACAAGCTGAAAACACATATTTTTGCATTTGAGTGTTGTAGCGTGTACAACAAAGATTTATTTATTGCCCAGAGAATGGTTATATAATACTAATGAATATGCCATTAAAAAGATTCTGCTTTCAAAGCAACTCATGCCACACAGAGTGTATTCTTGTATGGCACTTACACCACAAAGATCAACTCTCAAAAAGAATGCAAAAAACAGTATCTTTTTAATCAAATATTTATTGCTATTATATAACTATTCTCTGGACAATAACAAAAAAAACCCAGCGAGATCAGAAATTCCTTTACAGCAGATCCTTATCGGTTGGCTAAGTCTGGCCTGTTTCTGTTTGTCCCTCTCTCTGTGTGTTTGTCAGGTGGAGGATCTGGATCGGTTGTATCTAGCCTACCTGCAGAACAAGCACAGATCAGAGGAGGGCCCCACCTTCAACCACTACCTCTCCCACCTCAGCGAGATCTACAAGACCTGCGCAAACTCAGATGATCCCGAGTGCATCGCAGAGTCCACTAGCAAGCCAAAGGCTGCAGTGGTGATGCCTGCCCCCATCAAGGCTGCCACTGTTACGGTGTGCAACCCTTACCTAGATCCATACTGCCTCTTCCCCCTCCTCCCCAAGGCTGTCGCCGCAGCCCCACCCCAAGAGCCTGAGCCAGCCAAGGTCCCAGCTCCCATCCTCACCCCACTGCTGCCTGTGCCCTTGAAGAGCCCCAGTGGCTTCTACTACTATGCCCCCGTCCTGGAGCCCTTCCTGAGCCCTGAGCAGAAGACTGAGCTTCTGAGGATCTGCAACCCTAAAGATGTGGAGTGTCTGCAGTACCACCTGAGAGCAGCCTTCGGCTACAGGCCCGCCCCTGGCCCAGCCCCGTCCTACGCTGCCTTGAACTGTGACCCCAAGGACCCCTACTGCAGGCCCCTACTCGTCCAGAAGGCCCCCACCGGCTTCTACCATTTATTCTACCCCAACTGCAACCCAGAGGTTGACCCTCTGTGTGTTGGCACTGTGGCTGCCCCTGCCCCTCTGGCCGCGGAGGAACCCCCCAAAGAGCAGCACTGCAACCCCCTCTTCGATGAGGGCTGCAATCCCCTGACTGCCACCAAGCTGTCTGGCCTCACCAAGCCTGTGCTGGAGTTCACCCCTAAGGATGAGCCAGCACCTGAGCCTGCGCCTGCTGCCGCTTTTGGTGCCGCTCCTCTGACCTGTGACCCCCGCGTTGACCCCTGGTGCATACTGGTAGCTGCCGCTGCCCTGCGCAAGCCCCCTCCACAGCTGCCCGAACACCAGGTCTGAATCTGAAGTCTGTCTATTAAGATGATTAGTTAACGGTTTTAACTAGTCTAGTGTAATCTTGCTTGTTGAACGGTTGTATTAATGGTCTCTTACTTTTCATTTGATTTATTAAATTTCATAGTGAAATTGTGTTGTATAATGCTTTCACATGCTATCTTCTCGGTTATCTTTGCATCAGATGGTTTTTGAGTCTGTTTTAAATCAAACCCACAAATCGATCAATCAACCAGGTCCGCTACAGGCTTGGCGTCCCTGGCAAGACCAAGGAGGGCTACGACTGCTACGTGCACTACGATAAGGACTGCACCCCCGTGAGGGCCGACTCTGAGGCCAAAGCCGACATCAAGGCTCCACCCAAGCCCTTCTGCCACCCCTTTGACCCCAACTGTGGCAAGTTTGCCTCACCCGCCAATGTTGAGGCCCCTAAGCCTAGCAAGGATGGCATAATTCTGCCTGACCCCGATTGTGACCCTGAGTTCGACTACAACTGCCGCCTGCGCCGTGCTGAGCCTGCCGCGGCAGATGAGCCGGTTGCAGCTGAGCCTGCTGCAGAAGAGAAGGTTGCTGACGAGCCAGTCCAGGAGGCCCCTGCTCCATTGTTTGCTGTGCCCCGCTTTGAAGATTTCCTCAGGGGCTATCTCAGGCAGTACAAAAAGTAAGCAATCACAACAAAAACACCTAAATCAGCAGCAGCTGCTAGATAGCCAAATTACTGGAGGAAAGTGAGTGTTGCACATTGAACCCCTCACTCCCAAGTCCCTCCACGGTCCTTCAGGGACTCCCACAATCCACCTGTGTTGCAAAAGCAGAGTAAAGATGGTGGTCCCACTGCCACTATTAACAATAAGTGTATGGTACTTAGAATAGTGAATCTGATTGGCTCAGAACATCTGAAGGTTTGCCATTTATTATCCACGCCACACAGAGGGACACCTCAAGGGGACTTCCAATAGCTTTAACAGTCTTGTGGAAAACTATGTGAAATATGTGCATTAAAATACTACAAGTACGTCTGTAGAAAGAGTCCTCTGTATAGATGTATGTTAGAGCGTGGGCAGCATACTTTAAAACGGTGTAGTCTGAATTTTGCGTTTCGTGCGTAAGTGTCACCATCTGTTGTACATTGTCTAATTCTGTGTGTTTATGAACGTATTCTTTCCTAAAGTGTATTTAATGTTGTTCTCCACAGTTTTCTGTATTGTGACTCTAAATCTTAAGCGCTTCACCTGTTTAGTTTTTATAAAGTTCCAAATAAAACAGATTTGAAACAGTCCATGATTTCCCTTTTCAGAAGATGAACTCACAACAGCACCACACATTGAGGCAATAGATGCAGAAAGCTAGAAAAATACAAATAAATTGTTAGTGTATATAACATGCACATGAGAGCAAAATAAATATTTATGTCTGCAAAAGAAGCTTATAGATGAAAACATTTAGGCTAAATGTAGTATGTCCTTGTTAGAATTTGCTCTATTATTGCACAAAGACAAGTTCCCAGTTGATACTAAAAGCATTACAAAAAAAACAAAAAACGGATTCTTCTTGCTGTATGTGCACTCAGTGTATTTACACATCATTATCATTATCATCATCATCATCATCATCATGAATAGGTATTGTGCATTAAATGATATTAATGATATAATTTGGTTTGGTCTCTGTGCATCCCTGCCTCTGAACGAGCAAAATAAATTCAGAGGGCCGCAAGAGCCTGGTGGGATTCATTGATATCAATTTGCTTCACTTGCAGCTGTGAGCTGTGGGGCCTATCCAGTAAGTCTGTTTTTCAACTGTCACTTGCTCTAGTTCACACAAACTGCCTTGAGGAAAAGAGACTACTGCTACAACTGCTCCTGCTATTGACAGTTTCAAAAGCAGGAAACAGGGCACAGCAGCACGATAATGACTACCTGAACACTACATGTTCTTGTGGAAGACGAGTGGAAGTATGTCCCTAATTGCAGGTGTTGTGAGGAAAGGTTTGGCTTCTGTTGGGTTCTCTCTTGTTTTTACCAGAGTCAAAACCACCTCCAGCAGAAGTGATACTGGAGGAGGTCAATGTCTGCTTCAAATATGGTTTTACAGTCAGAAGTGTCATTTGTGTTCAGAAAGAGTTTAGAGGTTCACCAGTGACAGAACTTCTTTCACCAGTGATGTTAGTGCAATTACAATGCAATATATTGTTGTTGGAACAGCAACAAAAAAACGTTGCTGCCATCGGTCCCTTATTTGCCACGAGACTCCCTCATTTTTATACATTTTTTGTTAAGATGTTGCTCTTTTCCAAAAGGTTTTAATGGGACGAAGTGGGGAATTGGAAGGGCTACTGTGAACGGTTCTCCTTGATTATGCAGTAGCCTACATATTGAATGAGCACTGAGATTCTGACTGGTTTAATCTACTGATGACGCACTGCTTCCACAAGGTGGCACCAGCCTCTCAGAGCACCAAACGGGGACGTCATCACTTGGCACCATACACGTCTGGAGTGTGGATAGCTCTGCTGTCGTGTCAAAACAACCTACAAAAATGAATGTATTTTCCTGCCTCCTTGACAGGCTGAGCGTCATAGCCGCTTTCATTTCAGCCAAAGTTGGTCTATACTGTCTGTGCATCGCAGGCTGAGAGGAAAGAGGGAATATCTCAGTACAAAACAACTTTCAGCAACCACAACAGACTTCCGATGTCATTTGATTCAATCACATTCTTTAGAAAACAGCCTGAGCCTAAGGACTCACTTAATCAAGTCACTTGTCATATTATGTGTAGTGTCATTTAGGTTATTTCGCTCTAAAACAAGCAAAATAAGAGGAGAAATAAGATAACAATTTATTATCCCCGTGGGGAAAATTGTGTTGTCAACAGCGCTTTAAGAGAATGTACAATGGCAAATAAGAACATAAAAAAGATTACATCATATAATTAAATGAAGGGGGAAAAAAGTAGAAACACACAAAAAAAAGCATTCAAAATGATGAAGATGAAAGAATGATGCAGTTATAGGCTAGTCAATGATGTATTCATGCTTTTCTGGGAATAACAGAATATGCCCAACTCTCCTATTTACTTTTGACTTATTGTATATTGGATGGTGGTATCACATATTTTACCCACATCTGCTACGCAGTATACTCAGTCACCTATCAAACGACCGCCCCACTCCTGGATTGACACCTCATCTATGTCAGACATTGAAAAGTCGGGATAAAATGTAGTCGTTCAAAAATAGAATTGTATCAACAGCTCTTTCTCTGACGAACAGAGATCAAATAGCGTGAGGAGGAGAATGTTAGGAATCAATTTCACGCCTCTGTGAAGAATAATTGCTGTGGATTTTAACATTATGATATTACGATAAGCGTCTTTCAGCGGGCTCACGGAGGAATGCATTTAGTCTAACAATTTATCACGGTCATCTGTCTCGTGTTAATTACTAAATGACTGATAAATTTATCTAACAAGAAGCTTGCTGCCTAAAATGCTCCCACCTGCAGCTGGGGGCAACTGTAACACAATTAAGATGTTTTTGTTGTGCAAAGGTAGTTAGATAGAGAGTGTTTGACTGGCGGTGGTAACATCCAAAGAAATAGCTTATTATTGATGTAACCAACTACAATGTACGTACACGAATACATGTTTTATCCATAGACTTGCTATGGACTGTTGATATATATGCTCCAAGGACAGGTATTGAAAATTACCTGACATTCACTAAAATCATGTGATACAACACAGCAAGCAATATGTCAATATGGTTGTTCCTGTCCTTGTAAAAACAAAACACGTTTTTACAAGGACAGGAACAACCATAATGACATATTGCTTGCTGTGTTGTATCACATGATTTTAGTGAATGTTAGGTAATTTTCAATACCTGTCCTTGGAGCAGATTGGTCCACATTTACTGGGTTAGGTAGTTGCCCTTGCTCAGGGGCATTTTGGCAGTATTCGTCGAACCAGCAACCCTTCAATCACTAAGCAGCTTCCTTGACCAACCTGCACCCTTGATAAAGCACCATATCTGAGTATCATCACAGCAGGAATGCATGGACTTTGCCCTTGGCCACAGTTCTGCCTGGATACTACTTATTTTTGTGGTCCCAGCCTTTATAAGGCTGGACCAACAAGACCAAAAGGATGCAATTAATAACTGTCCGGGATATAGGCTTTTCAGCCACTCCAGTCGAAAATTGGAGAGGGCTAGAAATGTATCCCTCATGCTTAGAGTGAGTGGTCTGTCTGTTGTGAAGTCAGCTTGTTAAAGATGGCCTTTAGTCAACTAAAAAGTCTTCACTCACTGCCAGTGGGCTGATAGTAGCAATATGAGGAATGGGATTTCATTTTCTCCAGGATGTCTGAGTCTATTGCTTTTTATATGAGAGAAGCAATAAAGGGAAGAGGTATAGACACAGAGTCATATGGGGTTCATATCTAGTCATCTTCGGGGGCCTTTATACTTGTAAGTGCTATAGATAATAGAGACTGTTTATTGTATGTACTGTTCACTACACTCAGTGTTATTTAACAAAGCTATTACAGGAAGCTGACATAAAATGTACGTTGGTTAGCAATGCGAGAGTGTGTATGAATTGTAATAGGATGACGGAGTGACTCATTGTAAGGGTCAGCAGTGTATGGACTCTCAGTATGTACTGTATCTTGAACATTTTCATACAAGTAAATGTCTATTTTGCCACTCTCTATCATCAACTGATCTAACACAATAGTGACTCAACCTATACCCAGTTCATGAATGTTTTTACATTTACTGTTCTGGGCTGTTCTAAACACTGGTGTCTAGTAGGACATTCCTGGAAAAATCATCCACCACACTGGAAGTTATATGTTTTATGCCTCCAGCAGCAAAGGCAATTTGGAATGAACAGAAGACTAACTCAGTACTTAGCATGAATTTTCAAGTGGAAAGCAAGTCAACACAATGCAAAAACGCAACAACAATGATCACTTATCACCAATAGATGTCGCCAAAACAAACAAGAATTAGGATCTTGCGGATTACCACTTTCCCATAAGAACTTGGATACATCCCTAGCACCTCTTTCATTACCTCGTAGTCCTCGCTGAACATTCATTATATTTCAAGTCAGCTGTGCATCACAGCAGGACCACAAACAGTGAAAAGAAGCCCAACAGAGATTTTCCATTGTCAAATAGCGTGTTGCTCTCGCTCCTCACATCTATTTTCATACATAAGCATTCACCCTAATGAATCTAGAACATTCTATTTATTTTTTCACCCTTCTAACCACAACCCCTGTGGCTTTGTGGGAGAGTAATTGTGTCATGAAAAATTTGAAAGATATTTCAGATTCTACTCAGGCAGGAGGAACGTGCAGTTTAAGTTAGAGAGCTGAAGTGATAGCCCCTTCATGTCAATTCCATTCTACTGCCCTTTTTGCAGTCCATGTGTTTGAGTCACTTCCACCACGTCCAAGTCAGAGCAGCCGGAGTGATAGTCCTTTTCTTGGTGATGAAAAGACAAAATATGGGCTCACTTGTTTTTGACAGGTTTTTGTGTACATTCTATATGTCATAAAGGCAGTTATGCAGAAATGACACTGTCTAAACGTTAATGTCAATGTACAGTGACAAAAGAAATGATATATAAGACATCTGTAAAACACTGAAAATGATTATTGGGATAAAAGTAACTCTCACTGCTGAACATACGCCAAAGTCGAAAGCTATCTTCTCGAGGTTACAGTTGGTAGAGAGAGACCTGTGCTGGAGAGGTGCAGAGGAACCGCACTGTGAATGGAGTCACCTCATGCTCATGGCCTCGATGCAACCGTAGTAACTATTTATAAAAACATGCAACCAATGTTATTATGATATTACCATTGGTATTATGATTTAAATTGGATTAGACCATGGTATTATTGAAGTACAAAAGTTGTACCATGGTGATACATGACTTTTACCATGGGCAATACCATGGTAAGTTATTTATACAATGGTCGGTATCATGGTAAATCCTAGTTGCACGGAAACATATATTAAGTCATATCAGGAGCCATTAACTAAGCAACCATAGCCTGTGTCAGATCAGAAGACAGAGGGAAAGCCTTGCCTCTTTCATCTTTCTACCATCTCTCTCTCTCTCTATCTCTCTCTCTGTCGCTGTCTCTCTATA